>APFE030563450.1:0-42685 GCA_000404065.3 Pinus taeda
CCCCCAATCACTAAGTGGGAGGATTTCAAAACTCTCATAAAGTCTCATTTCTACCCTATTGGGTATGTAGAGGACTAGTGGCTCTAGTGGAATTACTTCAAGCAAGGATAGGGATAGAGTGTATAGGAGTATACCACAAAATTCAAAAATATGAAAATAATATTGGGTCTCTCCGAAGAACCTATACGTACTCCTCAAGTATCTGGGGGGTTTACATAGCCATATACAAAAGCAAGTGATGTTGTTCAAACCCATAACATTGGATGAGGCTTCTGTACAAGCACTATACTTGGAAAACATAGGCCAGAAGAAAAGGAAATCAAGTGGGTCGAAGTAGAACAAACACCAAGAAGCTTCCAAATAAGGGAAGTTGAAATGGAAAGGGGGGACAACAAAAACACAGTGACCACAACACACCGTTGCAAAAATCCTAGTAATCACCACAACCATTATAGTATTGACAGTCATACAAAAGAGAAGTGGTGGAAACTACATATATAACTCAACCTAAAGAACTGGAAGAAGGATGGGAAGAAGAAAAATCGTATGGCCACAAATTTAAGTAATTAGGTGGAAAGAAACTTGGATGTGGACGAGAATATTGTTTGCACATTAGTGTAGAAGGGGGCGAATCTGAGTAGCCTTCAATAATAGGAAGAGGAGAAGGTGACCAAACTCTTCCATATAAAGATACAAGTCAAGAAGACGAAAATTGATGTCCTATTTGACTCAAGATCATAGGAAAATCTCATTGCAACAAAGTTGGTCAACAAATTTGGATTGGAGATCCATGACCATCCTAGCCCATATCCATTAGGATGGATCAACAAGGAGGACAAAATAATGGTAAACAAACAATGTAGAATCAAATTTGCTAGCAATGTTGATTTCATTAATGAAGTAGAATTGGATGTAGTTCCACTTAATGTATGTAGAGTTTTGTTTGAGAGTCCCTATGTGTACATGTGAGATGCGATCCTCATGCATATATCCAATCAACATGAACTCATCAAGGATGAGAAATCCTTCATCATCAATGCACACAAGGGAAAGTTTATCATCTTTCAGTTTTGAGAAGAATCTGTCTCATTGAAATCCTCTATGCAATAACTTACCTTGGAGCCCTGTAGTAGCGTCATTGTCCTAAAGGTGTATAAATTCGTGGACATATGAAGATTGTTTTATGATCAGATCTCATCCATGTTTGAAATTACTTTGATTATTCACCATACATTATATAGAAAATAACTCCTTTAGCTTGATAAATAAGTCAAAATTGTATTACATTGTGTGATGAACACGGTGTCTTAGATCCTAAGCTACAACAAGTGTTTACAATTTTTCATTGTCATATCCTTTTGTAACAACATTGAATCTTTTTGCAGCAATTGAACCATGGTATGTATTGCTTGGGTTCTCTCTAGACAATATAGATTCCAAAGTAGGGAAGAAACAATTATAATAAAGAGCCAAGACTTTGAATAAGGGTTACATAAGAAACACTAACATAATCAGATTTGAAGTGAGCTACTCGAGTAGGTCCTATCAAAAAGTTGGACAGATCTATGATATCCTTGTCTAATCAAAAGGAAGCCTTGAAGCAAGTCAAAAGTTCAGAAGCCAAGAAAGAATATGATGATGAAGGTTGCAAAATGAGCAACCTTGGAAGTTTCCTCTTTTGAAAGAACATGGACTAGACCCTTGCAACAATCTTTACAATCATGAAGGACAATGGTGCCTCATGGAAAATGCATTGGAGGAAACTGAGAGAACCCTGTTTTTGTTTAGCCTAGGTTTTATGAAAACAGATATCTGGATGAGAAGGTAGCATTCATGAAGCAGTTGGTTGATTGGATGATCTCATGGGAGGATTTCTTCACCTTGGTTGAAGAATGACCATGATAATAACTTAACAATATTTACTGATGTCTTTTGACATAGTTGCAGCATGATAAAGATGACAATCAGATTGATGAAAATTGAATGACTCATTGAAGCAAGACTTCAAAGGGAGCTATAGAATTCCTGGAAAAATTGTATGGATAACCTTGGCACATAGACCAAAGGAATAATGACAGGAAAAGTAGTAGGTTGTAGATAGCTCGATGGTTATGATTTGTGTCTGATGAGATGGAGAAGTTGTTGATATATTATATATATATATTAAATAAGATATATATAGTTTATATAATATATATATATATATCTTGTGGGATCCCTGGCATTCCTAGCATAAGCCTTACTATAAAGACTTTGAGTCAATCTATGGTTAAGCCTCATATATTGGTTAACTGCTTGTTGAGATATCTTTGAGATTCTATTATCCCATGAATTTTCCGATGTTGATTGAGTAGAAAGTGTGAAGAATGGAAAGAGCACATCTAGGTGTTGTATCTCTTGGGATCCACCTTTGTTTCGTGGATGAATCAAACACTGAAGTCTGCTACTCTGGGAGCACAATTGAGGTTGAATGTATAAAGCAACATGCATGGCTTATTATTATGAAGCCAGTTGGTTAAGGAAGCTCCTCAGTGAGACATTTGAGCACGTGCTCGTAACCACTGTTGTATATTGTTATTCATTTTTCAGAGAATATGTGTTCCATGACAACTCCAAATATTTGATGCCTCTTCATTTGGATATGGTACAATAGAATGCAATCAAGCTTATCATTTTTGGTTGGATGTGAATATTATGTAATAACTCTGGACACAACCATCTCCACAATGGTATGATATTGTCCACTTTGGGCCTAAGCCCTCATGGATTTGCTTTTGGGCTTTACCCCCAAAAGGCCTCATACCAATGGAGATATTTGTCCATCCTTATATACCCATGGTCCTCCCCACTTCTAATGAATGTTGGGGACTTGGTTGATACCCAACCAATCCTTCCCCTCGATCACAAGGGACCATGGCCTCCCCTCAAACGATTATCCATCCGGTCCACTCTCTTTACCACCAGGGTTCGTCTGCTCCAATGCGTTGGAACCACACGCCTTACATGGAGCACCACCTGCCTCGAGAGCTTGCTCTATCCCAGGTCAACTCCTCTTCACCATGTTGGGACCAAGACACGTCCATGAAGAATCCAGAGCACACTGCCTGTCTAACCGAGCTCATCCACGGATCCCATTGTGATATTACCGGGGCCCACCACCTTCGTTCGACAGTCCGAGGATTCATCCACTTGGATAACTTCAGAACTTGGCTCTGATACCACTTGTAAGAACTCTGGACACCACATATCTCCACAATGGTATGATATTGTCCACTTTGGGCCTAAGCCCTCATGGATTTGTTTTTGGGCTTTACCCAAAAAGACCTCATACCAATGGAGATATTTGTCCATCATTATATACCCATGATCCTCCCCACTTCTAGTCAATGTGGGACTTTGGTCATATACCCAACAGATTACTGACATCCTTGCATAACCTCTTGGTAAGGTAAAGATTATCTTCCTTCAGAGAGAGGTTGGGAGTCATGGATTGACCCTACTATGATGGTCTCGACTGAACATTGAGCTCTAGGAGCTCATGGGGGCTTGGGGTACTTCTTGGATCTATGAGCAACCATAAGGTGAGTAGTTCACCTTCCCTTATAGGCGTGTTGTGTACAAGGTAAGTGGTTCATCTTCCCCTGTGATTGGTTATATATGCACAAGATGAGTGGTTCAGCGTATCCTATGGAATATGAGCGGGATGAGTGGTTCACCTTCTCCTGTGGATACCCGAGTGAGAGATGCATATAGGCATCTGTCGGTTGTCACATGTAAACATGTCGATGGGGTATGGTTCTTCCTTTCCCCACATGTAGGATGTTAATTCCCTACAATCGATGGTTGACATGTTAGTGGGACATGTTTCTTCCTTTCCCCGCGTGTAGGATCCTTCCTACGATTGTTGGTTGGCATGCATGTAAGATGCGGTTCATCCTTTCCCTAATCTTGGTGGTTTCCATGCCCATAGGATGTGGTTTATCCTCTACGTACGTGTGTTTGCAAGCAAGATGTGATCTACTCTTTCGATGTTGTTGCCCAAGCATCATCCTACCCATGTAGTTCGGGACACATGGGAAGTACCTCTCATCTGGCCAATGAGTTGGTAAAAGTGGTTAGGGACCATAGCACTACCGATGGACGCATTGTGTACTATCATACTCCCTATGTCTAGGATGTACGATGTTCAATGACTTGGGATCAAGTATGATTGGGGCTCTACCCCTGGTTTTGTGTAACTGATTTTTGTCAGTGGAGAGTGGTAAGGTCTTGTGATTTGCTCTTGATCAATTCTTCTTCATTATCTATATAAGTGTTCAAAGGAGTTGGGATGTAGAGATGATTCATGATGACGGGATGACATGATAATGGATGGATTGGCAAGTGGAATTATCCCTAGTTGAGAGGGAGTGTTAAAATTGGAAACTAGGGCCAAATTCCACTTTGGGGAGCTCTTTTGAAGAAGATATGTATGGCATTGAATTCCTCTTTTCAAGAGGACCAAAATTGACCTAAAGATCACTAAATTTGGATAAGGAAAAATATATTTTTGAAAGCAAACCCACTCATGTGTAATTTATTAAGGTTGGATTGGGGTAAAGTAAACAAAGTAAAACCCTCTCCATATCCTATAAATAGAAGGGACCTCCATCCTCATTAGGGACATCCACAACTTGTCTTTATTCTCTCTGAATTTCATCATTTCCTTAGGTGACCAAGAAATGAGGACAAAGAGCATGTTTAGGCCATTTTTGTTTCTTATGCAGGTTTGGGTCATTGCAAGAAGAGGTTTCATCCTTGAGGATGATTTTTTGGGCTAGTTTTGTGACTATTTTATATGTAAAACGTTCCCTACAACAGGCCGAGTTCCACAAGCAAGAGGCCGAGGCAGTTGGAAGCACGTCTGGGTTAACTTAATGGGTATTTAAGGTTTGTTACATGCATCGTGTATCTTCTCTTACAGGCCGCAAAATTTTTATGGAGTTTGCAGGGTTCAAACCTATATTTAATGGAGGATGAGAGGCCTAGATATTAGCCTAGCCAAGGCCACACTCAAAGAAAGAAAGAGTGAGGTGTTTTGAGGATAATCTCATGGGTTTGTTGTTGTAGGTTAGGGTTGATGTGTGCCCTAACCAGGTCTATAATATGCCTAGGATTGATTTTTTTTTTTGGCTCCTTGTCATCAACTAAAAAGACCACATTTACTTATCCAAGATCAAGTTCCTTTTGAAGACATTTTGTAGCTGCTTTGACTATCGTTGACCTTTGGTTAGGGAAGAAGGCAGACGTGCAGACTTGACTCTGTTATATCCTTAGCATTTGGACAATGGTATTGATCATCATATTGGTAAGTCAAATTTGACTTTGATTGTACTCTCTCTCTCTTTTTCTATTGAACATTTGATATTAATAATAAAGAAGATTGATCAAGGGTTTTCCCCATCTTGGGGTTTTTCCCTGGCTTGAGCTAATTTTGTGTTCTCTTGTCTTGGCTTGTCCTCTGCATTTATGGTTTATGTTCTTTCTTCAGTTACTATCAATAATGGTTTATGATATTGCAATGAAAATGTAAATTGGGCCAACATGGAACATTGAAGTAATTGACCTAAGCAAAGAACATGTTAACTAAAATTAACACTTGATCTAGAAACAATTAAAACAAAACTGCTATGCTTTCCTTAGAGAAGTTTGAAATATGGAAGAAAGGCTTACTTGGGAACCAATGCAAGCTCTCTCCTTCTCCCCCCTTGCAAGCTTTAGCTCCAACTCCAAATGCTAAAATTGGAACTTGCAAATCATCCAAAACAAGCAAGAGAACCAAAACATACATATAGCATATACAAACAACTCTAAATAAAAAATCAAGGATTCATTGTTTTACACATGCATAAATGAGACATAATGTATAGGAAAACAAGGCACTTTTTGTTAATAAAACTAGGAGAAGATTATAACCCATGTAGGCCTTGACCTTGTAGATCTCTCTCAACTATCTTGTCCTTCCTTTGCCACAATAGAAAGCCTTCAATTACACCTCAAGCATATGAATCGATTATGGACCTCTAGACACAAATGAGCAGCATGAGGGCATAACTGAAAGGACCCTACTAAAACTATAGTGTAAGGACCCAGTTTTTTTTTTTTTTTTTTTTTTACACAGCAATTATAACCAGAAAAGAACGTATTGAGAAATAAATTCATTCAACACACATATTGCTGATACTCATTTCAGGAACACAACATTTACATACTTTTACTCTAAGATCAAATAGTAACGAAATATACATGTACCGTACGCTGGAAGATGAGACTCCACTTGCTCTGTTGTCGTTGGTATTCCCTTGTTGCCGGTCCCTTCTACAAGTGTATGATGACGCACTTGATCCGAAAACGAGACCCACCGGTTAACCTCCCAGCCTACTCCTTAGGTACTCTTCTTCTCCGCGGACCCCCGAGCTGCAATAGGGTTGTACAATGGAGGAAGAATCTAGCTGGCAGAGGAGAGCAACCTTAGCTCAATAGTCCCCTCTCTAAAGATCCTCTACCTCACCAAACTCACTATAGCTTCGTAATCACTACTTTGACATCATATCATCCATCCAACAATAGGGTTCCCAAAAAGTCCCCTTTACCATGGCCTGCCCCTTCTTTTATAAGAGTTCTCATAGATGACACTTGGCATGTCATGCATAATTATAATATTTTTTTTAATAGCTTGATTATTCACCTACCCATGTGTCATTCTCTCATCAAGGGTCACCCAAAATTATTTACTTAACTTTTTATTTAAAACTAATATTTTCCTCACCACACAAGATTCCTATTTCTTCTCCTAGTTGTCTCTTTATTCCCCCCTTTTATTCCTTAAATTGTGTTTATTACTTGGGGTCAATTAATGAGTCAAGATTTTATCCCCGATCTACTTCCTAAGTTAACTCAGGTTATCTCTTAGAGGGATATTCTTATGTTGGTTGATGCCACATCGAGCTTCTCTACATTTCTCTAAATTTAATTTATTTTTCTTATTTTAATTCACCTTCCTCTTTTCTTAATTAAGTTTAATTGGTTTAGGATTAACCTTTATCCTTACAATATGTTTGTCTTCCCCCTTTTATCTAATTAAACCACCTAATCTACCTAAAATTTTCCAACATGGGGAGGGTGGAATTTTTAAGGTACTTTATTTATTTCTTCCTATGATCCTCCTTATTCCAAGTTTTATTTTTGATTTAATTACCTTGGTTTCTAATCATCATTTATCCTTGATGTAACTCCCTATTTTTCATTCCTTACTTATATTTATTTATTATCATTTATTTTTAATGATTCCAAGACTGTCAAGTTTGGTTGTGCCCTTCAAGAACTTCCCTAGCAGTTCCAAGGGTGCCACACCTAACGGTTTAATTGCGATGCCAAGGGTGCCAAGTTGGTCGTGCCCTTCAAGAATCTCCCCTGAAATTCCAAGGGTGCCACACCACTTGCCCTTAAAGCATCCAGTGACTACGAGGGGAAAATGTCGTGCAAGGTCATAGACCACTATCATCTCTTATGTTGTCTGCTATAGTGAGACTAATGGTGCCGGGGATTAAGGAATCCGCTTTGATGCGCGCCCCCCAGTAAACTCCTCATGAGTGACCCAACTCTGGGACCTGCCCTCATGGCATCATGATCTTCAAGGCGAAGGTGTTTCAACCCTTCCAGCCCAAGTCACGGCGGGAGTGCTAGTGGGTGAGATCAGGGACACTGTCCCACCCCTCCCATGTAGTTCCATCCACTTGTACAACCCCATCACCCATATGTGAGTCATTCGGCCAAGAAACTCATCTGTTCCTGCAACCATTAACATATCATCAGAATATAGATAGCCATACATAGCAGGTTTCAAAATCGATTAGAATTTCAAAGATAAAATAATATAAATTTGCATCAAACCAGGTGTCGTCAACTCGTCATGTGCGAGTGCCTCTGGTGGATTTCCTGCCATACTCAATAATAATTAGTAACCAGGTTTTTCAGTGTTAGTCATTGTCATAATAGCATTAATTACCATCACCTAGTCATTCACATCACCGTTCATTGTGAACCAGAACTAATGTAAGTAGCTAACATAGGGGATACCTCCATCATGGCTAGCATCATCATAACCTTAATGGAACCATACATATAGATCAAGGCTATCATCATTATAACATCAATAGAAAAATGTCTATCCTTTACTACTATCACCATCATGATATCAATAGAGAATACACCTAACCATTAATTATATCGTAATCATAATATTAATAGAGAACATACATAACCATCATATTCGCTGATAATAGAGTCACGTTTCTGGAACCTCAGCCTGAGTTACTCATATACTAAAGTATGCAAGATAATGTCATATTAGAGTCAGGAAACTAGGGTGGGCACTACACTGTTCATCAGAGACAACTTTCATGCAATCAGAAATCAATCGTCGAAAAGTTTTGATCTTGACCACCTAGAGGGCAATGAAATCCTTTTTCAAGACTTCTCAAATATAGATTTGCAGCCCCCGAATGACATTGATTATCAAGTTGCAGATGAAGACTCAAAAGCTGGAACATATGATCAAATCATGCAAGATGATTCTAGACCATTATGTTTTGAATCATTTTAGTTTTTGAAAGGAATTTTGCATAGTATATCTTCAAATGAGTAGCCAATAGAAAATCATGCAATCTCATTGGAACCAATAAAAAATGGGTTGCAATAGTCTTCTCAAGTTTTTCATGATCCAATAGTTGATGTGTTTGATGATGTTTGTAGTCAAAGTCCTTCTTCATTAGCTAACTATGAGCTTGGAAAAAGTATTGATACAAACTTGATCCAGTAGCTAGTTTCTTTGTCATTTTTAGCAGGTGTCTCATCACAAAGCTGAGATGAAAGTTTGCATTCATGGTATGAGGAGAAGAAAAGTAATCCATTGGATGAGCTAAGTCCCAATGCACATGAATTTCAAGATCCTTATGCAGTATTTTTGGAGTCAGATAGAGAATCCATATTATTCAATCTCATAAAATTTAGATCTGCTTACACATTTTCTTGGGAGTTTCCTTTGAATAGTCTCTCTTGTTGTTCATAAATAAGCACTTGCAGATAATTAAAACAACAGGCATCATGCTTACCTGGCTGCATTGATTATTTCATTTCACTTGATCAAGTGAGGAATGGATCACATAGAGTAGGATGTGATTAATAAGCTCACAAAAGCAAGCATGGTTCAGTCAGTTTCAATGTTAGTTTGTGTCGTCAAGTCATAAATTTTTAGTCATGTATTTGAGATTGAGATTTTGTTTTACTCCATGCCCAATGGATAAGGCTACTATGTCTACGGTGTTCTTGGCACCTCCAAGGAGCTACCATCCCCATTGGAGCCAATGTTAGTGTCAATGTCTTCACATTGCCATCAGTGATCAAAATCTGCTCTTTTTCATTTCACAGTAGGAGTCCCATACTGATGAGTTTGCATTCCATTAGGTCATGGATTCACTGATGGTAGGGTTTTCTTCAAATTTTTCCCTCATGATCTGTACTTGCTGATCCTCTTTCATATATTTCAGTCATGGCTCATGTTCGCTTTGCAGTTCATTTCATTAGGTCTTAAGGTTTGGTCTCATTAGGATTTAGGGTCCCACCATGGTTAAATCCATTAATCACATGCCAATAATCATCAGAAAGGACATGATGAGGCCAAGAATGATTGGTAAAGCCATAATTTATCATTTTGAAATCAGAATGTAGCTTCACCTCAAAACTTGTTTTGAGGTGAAAACAAAGTATTTTGTTTTTATTTTCACTTATGACGTAATTTTATCTTTTCATATGTAATATTGGTTCCCATCTAGTCCTAAGCATATTTTAATGTTTCCAACCACCTGCCACTACAAAAATCAAGTCATCTTGAGCACCAATTCACTTGCAAAAGCAAAAGAGAGACAAGCACTAAAAAGCTAAATTCCTCTCCCACTGAGCTAGGGTTGGCTATGGGAGCAGAGATATATGAGCAGAGGAGGCATGAGAGATATCAAAAGCTATGAGGCCATTTCATATCATCAAAGATCAGGTCTCGATCATTTGTCAAGAAGTCATTCCAAGGAACGAGCCATTCACCACACATAAGGGATGGGTTTTCTTCAAACAGTGTTTTTGAGCAATAAAAGATGAATTTGGCAAAAGTGAGAGAGGTGTTTGTCCATAATAGACCCAAGAAGAAAAAACTCCTTCAGCCTGTACACACGTGTCATGGTTTTAGAGAAATGACAAAAATACAGCCGCTACAAGAGAGTTAATGCAGTTCTATAGCGACCTTGGAAAAATCAAGATTTCTCTTATCCAGGTTGACCCAATGACTTGCTTGATGAGTCAAATAATAACTAGAAATGAAGATATTTTGAACGAGCCATATTCAACTCAATTTGGACTTGAGAAAGACTTCCAAAGGTTGACTGAAAGAACACTCTACATTTTTACAGCCTCATTTTGTACATTTTGACTAGTCTTCGGAGATTCATCTTTTGACAGAGCAAATGAACTCCAAATTGAAAAATTAACATGTTCTAGAAATTAGACTCGACAAGATTTCCAATGAGCTATCCCACGCTCAATTTGGACACTAGGAAGGCCTCCAAAAGTGTTATTCCGAAAGGCGTTGCGCTTAGGGAGAAGGGCACTGCAGTTAGAGCCTAGGATTGCGCTTAGAGCAGACAACCATCCCATCAATCCAAACTTCACATTTTTGCCCAAATTAACTCTATTCTCATATTTGCAAGTAAGTATCACTCTTATACAATGTTTAGATTGCAAAATTTATGTTGTAGAAATATCCTCCATTCTCATTATTAAACCCTAATCCTCTTCCATTAAAACCCTAATCACTCTGTTCATTTCATTGTCTACCTTCATAACTAAACCCTTTCATTCATCATTCCCTCCATACTCATTTACTTTTCATCACCTATATTTCATTTTCGTAAACCATCCCTTCACTCTCATACCCTATGCTTCATTTATGTCTACATACATTCACTTACAAACCCTAGAACATACCCATCATCCCATTCACATTGTCCCATTTACACTGTCAACATTTGTGCAACTAAATAGATAATTCAATGGACATAGGAAGTTCTTTTGATTATGATGAGGAGAAAACAAGTGATATTTCAGTGGAAAGACATAGGCAGCAGAGAAATCCTGATAAAGGAGGTAAGATAATAAAAGAAGATCCCAAAAAGCTAAGAGAATTGCAAACTTGTCCATTAGTAGTGTCATGTTTTAGACACCTTGGAAGTTATGAATTTTGTGAACTAGTAGATAGGGTCCAATTTCATCATGAGCTTGCTAGAATTTTTTTGGCTCACTTGCAAAACTATGAAGTGACTCTAGTTGGAGTAACTTTCACAATATCACCATCTATTATTCCGGAGGGCCAACATGGATAACCAAATGATAAGGCACATGGCCTATGACTACGGGACCCAGAGCAAAATTTGCAACATGAAAATTAAGAGGATGAAAGTTAGGCTGAAGGGAGCTTTAGAGGACAAGAAAGAGGAATATAGGCTCAAATGTTGGTTGAAACCTCCTTAACCAACCAAATCACTTGATGGTGGTGCTCCATGCCAAATTTGGGAAAATTTTGAGGAGTTTTTGTCTTTTTGAAAATTTGAAATTCTTAACACAAAAAATTTGTTGTTTATCCTTTTGCATCCAATGAAGAAAAGGTTGGAATTTTTGGATTTATGATGATGAGGAAATGAACCCTGGAAATTTTCAGAGGTTTTGGAGCAGATTTGGTCCACCAAAAGGTCCAAAAAATACCCAAAAGTGACCTTTCTACTTCTTTTTGGACACACAAAAGCAGTGTTGGGCGTTTCAAGTTTTTGAGGGAAAATTACCTCCAAATTCAAAAATTGTAGGTGTTCCAGAAGCTAGACTTGATGGCCCTTCCAATGAGCTATCATGAGTGAAATATGGCTAAGGGGAAGGCTTCCAAAATTAGGTGGAAAGAGGCGCTGCGCTTAGGAATAATGGTGTTGCACTTAGGGCCATTTTGCTCAGGAAGCCAAAATTCACCTGTTTTGACTATGAATTTGATTTCTCTATACTCATTAATGATTTCACTAATGTAATTAATGACATGGCATGTAAATGTAATGGTCAAAAAATGTTAGAGGGTAGATTCATTAGTTAGAGTTGGTTTTGAGGCAAATGAATTAGTTTCCCCTCTTGTAGAGGCAAGTTGTTTGACTGCCTATATTCTAGTTAGTTGTTGGGAAATGGTTGAAACAACCCCTCTTCTCATGGATTCAACCCCTAAAGTTCAGTATGAATAGTATAGATGTCTATATTATGTGTTTTCTGGGTCATTTGGTGGGGTTGGATTCAGCTGGATGCTCATGTACTGAACAATTATCATTTTGTAGCAGTTTTGGTAGGAACCTAATAAAGTTGCAGCTATTTTTATGGGATACCTATGGTATGGCCTTTAGCATGTACTTATTCTTCTATTAATATATTATCATGTTATTTATGTATGCCTATTTCATGTAATTTCTTTTTATCAGTTGTTTTCAAGTCAAATAGGTGGAATACATTAGGTTTTAATGCTTTGCCTTGGGAAAACTCTAGTATTTCATGTTTTCTTCTATTTAGGAAGGATTCTTGAATTGCTCAGGCCCTTCTTGGCTTCTCACTAGTATATACTTTCACCCCATCAATCTTTAAGGTGCTGAAGATCATACCTACCTTGCCCCATTGAATCCCTTGCAATTTTGACTTAGTTTCCCAGACCCAAATTGCCTAGCTCCTCCTGATCTGGAGAAAAACATCAACAAATTCAATCAAAACGATTGAGCCACTATACCTAGCATAAATTCTTGTTCCTGATCCAGTCATATTGACTGAGATCCATAAGGAGAGAGCCCTCTCCTGACCTAGTAGGGCTAGCTACTAGGATAAGCATGGTTTGTGGTTACCCTAGAATTGCCTCCCTTCAGCTTGAGGTCAATCTAGGTGATAACACTTTGAATGAAAATGATACCAATCAACCTTCCACATTGATTACACCTCCTTCTAAACCTTTATAGATTGAGAAATAAAAATTTTACATAGCTATTTGTCCTCCTCCTTAAGGTGTTATTCGAATGTCATTTTTTAATTTGTATGCCAAAGCAACTCAAAATTATAACGTTGATGACGACATGGTTCAATCTCTTTTAGCAATTTGATCTCTCAAAGTGCTTCATATGTGTCTAGAATAATGGAAATTACTATTTGCAGCCATTGGTGCAATCGATCCATAGGATTATAACCTCATAGTCTTTTATCTTGAAATTCATATAACTAAAATCCCACATCAAATGGTATTTCAAATTCTTCTTTTCGTTAAAATCAAAATATTTTTTCATACATTAATTGACGTGGGAGATTCAACTTGAATTATGTCTACCTGTTAGAAGGATTTGGTTTGTCCAGAAATGAATCAATTGTCCACCACTATCAAATATTTTGATGGAAGAGGATTTTGATCTTATGGTATTTTAAATGATCTACTAGTAGAGTTAGAGGGTAAAATAGTTGATATCGAAGTAGAAGTTGTTGATGCTAAACTTTATTACAATATTTTACTAGGTCAAATTTTGACTTATGCAATGTTTGTAGTTGTCCCATCACTTTTTCAATTGATAATATTCCCTAATCAGCAGAGGATAATTAAATTAGAGAAACTAGCATTTCACACTTTTGATCCAAATTCGACTGGTATTATACCATTTGTCAAGGAAACAACTAGTTTTTATGAGAACGTTGGAGTTTGTTTTCTTAAGGATTCATCAATGATGGGAAAGTTTTCACTCCCTCTACCCAACACTCCTTTTATAGTTCCAAAATTCAATATGATTTCATCAAGTACTCCACAATCACATGATCCTTGGATTGTGCCTACACAATCAGAATTGACCATTTATAACAACCAAATACCTCTAAGCCCATTGAACCTAGCTTAATAGTTTGTTAAATAATTTTCATAGCAAATTCTTAATGAAAATGATCGAGTGAATGTGATAATTGATGATTTTTCTCATTCATCATGGTTAGAACCTATATCATTCTCTAACTCTTTCGATAACATGTTTGCAACATATTATTGTATAATTAAGGTTATGAATTTAGATGAAATGCCTTGGGACAATTATCGTCATCATTCCTCTTCTCATCCCCACCTCGATAAATTTGAGAACAAATTTTATACAATGTTTTCACCTAAGTTTGTAGATGACTCTCTATTCCCTATATCAATTTTTGAATCTGAATCTGAAAACAATTTAGGCAATATATCTGTAATAATTCCTCTTAATATATCTATGAAACCTAGAATTACAGAGAACATTCATATAGGTGCCTCATGGTCACTTGATGAAATTAAGACTTATAAGGCCTTATTCCAAGAATTCCGCAACATTTTTTCTTGGTCTTATGAGGAAATGCATGAAATCGACCCAAGTATTATAATCCATGAAATCAATACCTACCCGGATGTGAAGCTAGTAGACAAAAACTACATCCAGTGCATCCTAAGAAGGATGCCACTATCAACGTGAAAGTTGAAAAACATTGTAAGGATGGTTTTATCTATCCTTTTCCCTTGACCGATTGGGTTTCCAACATCATTCCTGTTAATAAATAGCAATGGAAAATAAGAGTATGCATCAATTATAGAGATATTAGCAAATATTATCCTAAAGATAACTGTCTTACTCCTTTCATCGACCAAATAGTCGATTATTGTTTCGGTAATGAAATATTTTAATTTATGGATGGATTTTCTAGTTACATTCATATTAACTTACTCCCTGTTGATAATCATAAAACCACATTCATTTTTCCATGGGGAAGTTTCTCCTATGAAAAGTTTCCATTCGGGCTAAGTAATGTTGGAACCAATTTTCAATGGACTATGTCTTATGCCTTTCATGGCATTAAGTATATTCTACAAATGTACTTAGATAATATACCAAATCATTTGTTAAAATGTCAAGATCATCCAAGGAATCTATGAGTGGTTTTCTCCATCTGCTTTATAATATACACTTAAACACACATAAATTTGTTTTTTTGTGTCACATATGGTCATTTTGTAGGATTTTGTTAAACACACATGGGGAGCGAGAGAGATGTGAAAGATAAAAGATGCAATTCAATTTTTATTAACACTTGATATACATTTATAGTACAATTTGTGACTCTTGGGTTTCACATCCCAAGGTCCCTTGGACTCCTTTTGTCCATTAGGCTTCCACACTAACCCATTTAGCATTAGGTGTCCAACATTCCCCCCCTTAATCCGAAGGGTTATGTATGAGTCCAAGAAGAGAGTTGTAATACAAAATGTGCAAAATGCATGGCAGCACTAGGCTGAATGTGCTCTCTGAAATGTTGGTATAAAGGGCGGTGGTTTAAGGATGGCCACCAACACTGGAACGCTTAGTGCAGTTCTCAGAACTCTTCCAAAGCTGGCAAGAAGCTGGAGTCTTCTGCTAGAGGAAGTGATCCTATTGTTTTAAAGAGGGAAACCTTCAACCATAAAAGGGAGGTCTTGCCCCACATAAAAGGTAAAACTTCAACCTGAAAAGGGAAGTCTCAACCTGTGATGGTTTAAGGATGACCAAAAACTCTTGAATGCTTAATGCAATTCCTGGAAGTCTTCCAAAACTGGCAAGAAGCTGGAGTCTTCTGCTAGAGGAAGTGTTCTCAATTTTGTTCGCGGAACTCTTCCAAAACTGGCAAGAAGTTGAAGTCTTCTGGTAGAGGAAGTGTCCCAGATTGCCAACTTAAGGCATGTTCACGGGCATCTTTGTCTCTAGCTACAACTCTCAAACTGGTGTGGCAGGTTGTGGCCCAGGCTCACTTGATGTGGCTTTGAAGCTTGTAGATGACCATCATTTCCCCCCTGTCAGATACAAGGTGAGATGATGGAGAAAACTCAACTGCATGACTGTTCAATATTCTGGAACAAGTTCTGACACGTGTTTGGAATATCTTCTTGGTTGTTGATGCCCATTGCCAAGAAGCGATCCATCCTAGATGAATCTTTGCTCTTATAGGACGTTTGTTTCTGAAGCATCTGTGTCAAGAATGGCTAGTTTTATGACAATGCTTACATGGATGAAGCTCAAAAAAGTGATCTTTCAAATGGCCAACTCTGTCACAGTGTTGGCATTTCACATTTTGTTGCTGTTGTTGTTGCTGTGGAAGAGGGGCAGAGTCTGGAACAGTTGAAGCTGAACTGTCATAAGGAGCAGGTGAACTATCATGAATGAATCCAACACTCTGAAACTGAACGGGTTTTGAGTAGTCTGGAATTTGAAAGGACAAGTCCTTTTCATATCCAAGACCAGTTCTGTGCTTGTTGTGGGCAAGTTGTTCCCAAGGTCTGATGATGGGCTTGGGAAGTGCAGAGTGAGTTTCTGCATCTGCATGTACAACTGCTGCTTTATTTGAATGAACAGGAACATTATTGACTTGCTGCTGATGGGTGGTTGTCTCAATGTTCTGAACAAAAACAGGTTCAGAATGATGTCTATTTTGATGTAGCTCTTCTTATTGTAGTTGTGATTCAAGTTGTAAAAAATCTATCTTTTCCTGTGCATTTTGTAGACATGTCTGAATTTTTGAAAGAGATCCTTTGCTCATTTGTAATGTGTCATCAACAATAGATTGTATAAGAGTTTTCATGAACTATAATACTTCACTGATTCTGGCCATTTTTCTTCAATGTCACTTAAAAACTGATCACAATTATTACTTAATGCAGAAAAGCAATATCCACGTACAATACACAGCAATATCTTGTATAAATATGCATAAAATGAATCAGAGAATCAATGCATATATATGTAGACAGAGACTATAATGAGTTTTAATACTACAACTGGGGCAGTAGCAACTGCAAACTTGCTTGGATTCTTCAAGTTCTCCTTCACTTTCAAATCATAACTTGCATTACCAGGATCTTCACAACTTCTATGCTTATAAACGTACATGCTCTATTTTGCCCAATTAAAAATTAGACAATCTCTTTTTAATTCACTCTTTATGCGGAAGTTTTCTTTCATATTTATGGTTATATAACCAAAATCCACAATAATCATTCATAAAACATCAAATTGTTTATCAATTAGATTTTGAATGCTTCATAACACCAGAACTATGCCTTAAGTCCCTCATTCATTTCATCACCAACATTCCTCATGTGTTTGTACACCATCACAAATTCTTCCTGCATGTGTTGGATTCAGTTAAATACGCCCTTGAGTTATCATAACAACTTAACAAAGTTATTTAAACCCCATTTTGACTTGCAGACATTGGTTCACACATCTCAGCTTAACAAACAGTAGTATGACCTAAATACAGAAGTTGTAATTTAAAGTATGCTATCCACTTATTCAACATTTTCACCATTGATGCCAGTATTCTCAAGATTATTTGAACATCAATATAATTTTGATCTCTTCAGTACTCAAGAATAATAAATGAAGAGCTGCATATAAATTTACTGATAGGTTGCTGCAATGACCATCATTAGTCTAGCCAAATAATGCTGGAAGAGAGTCTTTGAATCAGACTTTCAGATTCTATGCGAAGTTCATCTCTTATCTTACGGTCACAACTCCGGGAGCTTTACTCACATTATACCACAATGAAACACACCTGTACTCATCTTTGTCCTGTTTTGCAAGAGATTCATGCACACGATTGTGACATAGGAGGGTTCAAACAAAAGTAATATGTAAATGGGGGCTGCAGCTTGAGTAACCAGACAGTCACAAGACTTTAGGCTCATTAAACCAATAATCTCACGCCAAAAATCTGTTCTTCAACCATAGACTTTAACTTCAAACACATACCTGTGATGCATGCTTCAGCTAGATCAAATTCCCAACAGTGAATAACTAGGGATCCAAGCTCTGCAGTGATAAGGAGTCCGAAGATTCATGTTGCCTCTGACTCTTTTACGAATTGGACTGCTTCAGAAGTCTGTCTTGATGAAGGGCTTAACAACAGCCTCACCTTAGACATATCAATAGAGCTTAAATAATTCGAACTGGAGAAAATGTGAACCCTTCTCTCCTTGCAACACGCATCATACAATGCATGGTGACTGAAATGAAAGGAAATGCTAATGTTGCACTCAACGCACGGTATTCAACCTATATATATATATATATGAAGAACCACCATATAACAAGGAAGCAATGACCCTTTCAAGAATTATTCCTTTCAGCAACCGTCAAACTCTTCAAGTTCCATTCATCGCCTGACCTTAAAAAACAACACGCATAAAGACGGATGCATTCCCATGCTGCTTCAATGCATTGCAAATATTATATTTGAATTAATGTAGAGGTACAATGCAGGGCATTCCCTTTTCGGCGTATGGATCTCGATGGACTCATATTCACAAAGATTTGAAAGATTTGAGATTCAAGAAGAAAATGAAATGACACTTGAGCGGGACAAAAGAATTGTATGCATTCAACGGACATAAGACAGAACAAGCATAACTCTGAGTGAGAGTGGGAAAATAGGAGTTACACATGAGCATAAAGATAAATTATACCGTGTTGCAATGATTTTATTGAAAATCGTGCATCAATCATTTCTCACGTCTGCGAAAAGCCGCACCCAACTTAGGAAGAATGCAACAAAAGTACACTGAAGGCTTACAACAACATTCACTGATATGTCTCGACACAAAAAGTAAAGATTACACAAGTATAAATCAAATGTAACGTACAGTCAACGCTCATGGTTCCATCTCTAATACAAAGGACCAAGCCCTTTCTCTTTTCCCCGTCGAGAAACGAGTAACGGATCGCCAGCGGGTCAGAAGAGATTGTAAGGGACGGCGGCGAGAGGATGGATGAGGTTTTTTTTTTGAAACAACTTACGTAGTATAACTGTTTTGATTTGAGATACAAAATCTATACTTTCAGTAGCCCAGCGATGGGGAAAGCGCGGGAAAACTCCTCCATAAATTATCAATACTCCAATACCATGTCACTGATTTTTGAACCATCCTAAGACCCTAGATTCATTGGGAGTAGGAATATGGTTCTCAACAGATAAAATTGATTTCCTTCAAGGCTGTAAGTCTCAGACTTCTAATTTTCTGCGATTCCAATCTCGGGAACACATCGAGAATCAAAGAGAGCTTTGTCAAAACAATATCCAAGGGATTTGGCCTTCCAAACTGATCCCTACGACAAATAAAAATTCACAACGATTTTGTGTACAACTACGACAAATAAAAATCAACCTTCAAATTCGTCGAGACTCAGAATGAGCTACTGCAAATAATGTCGGGTAGGCTGGCACGTAGACTCATACGTTTCCCTCTTCATTTCAATCATGAACCAACACTATTCAAAAGAATTAACGTATGTCAGACATGTCAGATGCATTATGAGGCAAGTTATTTCAAGATAGAGGGAGAATAAGGCAGAGGAAGAGGCTGAAACGTTTCAATGTCATGTTAGGATGATAGCGCAACAGAAAAGTAGAGCACAGGTTTTATAAATGGTATATGGAAAACAGAGAAATAGATGTGCAGTGCGGCAGAGGTTAGGTAACGCAGAACTGACATATATGGAGGCCACAAAAACAAGTGGCTCAAATTGGAGCAGGACCAACAATCGCCTGCTCTGATACCATGTTAAACACACATGGGGAGCGAGAGAGATGTGAAAGATAAAACATTCAATTCAATTTTTATTAACACTTGATATACATTTATAGTACAATGTGTGACTCTTGGGTTTCACATCCCAAGGTCCCTTGGACTCCTTTTGTCCATTCGGCTTCCACACTAACCCATTTAGGATTAGGTGTCCAACAGATTTGTTATGTCTAAAGAAGGCATTCATGTTGACTCCGTCAAGGTAGAGGTTATTTTGATTTTCCCTCCTTCTTCCAAAGGTTGCAAGGGATTGTAAACTTTTTATTTTGATTAATTCTGAATTATACATAGCTAACTAAAGGTTTCACTTGAATTTTGAAAAAGGGCATCCGTTTCATTTGAGATGAAACTGCTCAAAAATATTTTAATGCACTTAAACGTGTGTTGACTCACACACCTTTATTGCATCTTCTTAATTATCATGAGGATTATTTTTTTCATTTAGCTGGATCAGACATTACCATTGGTATGGTATTAGTCCAAGAGGATGAATTAAACAATGAACATGTTGTTTACTACTTCAGTAGGAATATTAATAGTTATGAGATAAAATATGCGCGTGTGGAGAAATTGTCCCTGACAACTGTGTAAATTGTCTAAATATTTCATCATTATATTCTATTACACAAACAACATTTCCTTCAGACTGTAAACCCATGGTTTATATTCTTCCCAGATAATTGCTTAGGGGAAAATATTACAAATGGATTGTTATCCTACACAAATTTGAATTCGAATTTGTTAAATCCCAGTCAAAGAAATCACTAGTGCTTACTAGGTTTATTTATGACTTCCCTACTCTGAGACAGAGTAGTGGCAGAGGATTCTCTTCTAGATGAATCTCTCTTTCTTATCAATACACTAGATTCTTGGTATGGAGATATTATTGTTTATGTCTAGACCCAAAATTTTTGGCTGAAATTATCTAGAAGTGACCTTCGTCGCATTCGGTACCAATCCAAGCAATACACTATTGTTGACGATACACTTTATCGTGGTGGTGCTGATTCAATTTTTTGACAATGTTTAACACATGATGAAGCTAAAACATATTTGAATGAATGTCACTTTTTAGCATGTGGTGGTGATATATTAGGGTTTTCCGCTACTCAAAATATCCTCTGCACTAGATATTTCTAGCCATTTGTGTTAAAATATTGTGTTTTTGTGGTCAGAAATGTCATAATTTTCAATATATCATTGCAAAATTCATGCACCTCCTACTGCACCCAATAATCACTATATATCCATTTGAAAAATGGAGCATTGCTTTCACTACATGTAACCCTCACTAGGCTAAGGAGCATTGTTATATTATCTAAGCTGTGGATTATTTTACAAAATGGGTTGGGGAAATGCCTACATTTAGGGATGATGGTGAAACGATTGCTCCTTTTGTATTCAATCATGTGATTGCCTATTTTGGTGTCCCATAGGCCATTGTCACTGACCATGGTAGCCACTTTCAAAACTTTATGATGACCTAAAATGCGCCAAAGTTGGGCTTACATCATGATAACTCAACTCCCTATTACTTGTAGGAAAATGGCTAAGTAGAGGCGATGAACAATTCTTTAACCAGTATGCTTGAACGGATGATAGGGATCCATAAGAGAACTTAGCATCTAATGATTTTCTCAGCATTGTGGGCATATCGCACGTCAACAAAAAATGCAACGCGATTTACACCCTTTCATCTAGTTTACAATCTAGAAGTAGTCTTTCCTATTGAATACGAATTTTGTGACTAAATATAGCGATCAGAATCATTCCTTCTACTTCTATAGAGGAGATTTTTTTTCTATACTTGAGATATCTAGATGAAACTTGTTGTGATCCCGCATTGGCTAGTGAAGCTCATCAGTGTGTTAAGGCACATTTTGACCAAAATTTAAATCCTCATATGTATTCAAAGGGGCACTTGGTCTAGGTTTATGATCAAGAACATGACAAGTTAGGAGCTTGCAAGCTCAAAGATATATGGCATGGTCCATATATTTTAAAACATGCACTTGCAAAATGTGCTTATGAGCTAGTTGACTATAACATGATTCCTTTATCTGAACCCAGAAATTCGCTTTACTTGAAAACATATTATGATTAGGTTATTGCATGAGTACATTTTATATTGTTCTATCATATTTTACATGTGTTGAATTTTTTTTTTTTTACAAACTCCTTCTATTTATCCTATTTTTCTTGTGTTACACTTGATTGGTAGATGTCGACGCTCCCTGAAACTTACATTGGCTATTGTTGGCTTGTTGGGGCTTGACCCAGGTTCAGAGTTAGTTCGCCAAACAAACCCAGGTTCTACTGGCCCTTTTGGCAACAGTCCACAGAGCGAGGACTAAGGTCTCACGTGAAGTAGTATGGGAGGGTACTAGAACTGGGTTTCCGCACCCTGGAGATGTCTGATGAGCTTGACTAGTTCGCGATTTGTCCTTACACGTAGGTTTCTTCACACACTTTCCCGTTCCCCGCGGCCTGATATACTACCTTCACAAAGGCCTACCCAGGGGCTGAGCACCGCACTCTGTGTTATTACCCAAGACCTTGTTTATATTTCAATGTTAGTTAATTATCTTGGCCTACTTGAGTGCTTTAAGTTATATTTAACCACATAAAACATTCATACAGGTGCACGCAGTAAGTAAACAATATAATTGAAAATTATGTCAATCACGCATTAAACCAAGAACAAATACACAAAATTATAGAAAAAATTCTCTTTATTGATTCTTTTCCCACTTATAGACTCGACTCACCCTATGCACTCAGTCACAGGGGTTCGCACATTCAACTGCTGACTACTAGGCCTCTGTACACTCAGTTGTAGAGCCTTCTCCTACTCTATGACCCAAAGACACACTTCACACTATGACTCAATCACTCAGACTTCTCATGCTTCCTTCATTATTCCTTATTCTCCTTTTACACTTAGAGGCTCACTCTACTTATACAATCCTATGGTCTGCAGACCATGGGTAGGTCTATGTAGCCAACATTACATTAGAAACTAGGGCGGACAACCTTGTGACTCTATCATACTTTCATGCCCCGCGCCCACAATTCTTGGAGCTTTTACAACAAGATTTGGTCAAAACTTGGGCTTTGAGCCCCAAAACATGCATTGGGGTTATTCCATGCCGAACAGGCTCCCAACACAAACATCGTGACTTGTCCTCAAGTCACTCTATCAACGCAATTATCTTTTCATGGAGTCCCTCCAACTGTTCTCGAATTATGTGGAGGTCAACAATGCACTGTGCTATTGCTTGCTGGATCTGCTGCATACATTGTTTTGAGACCTTTGTGGTGGGAGTGCCTCGCTGCATCAATGTGTGCATCCCCTGCATGTTTGCAAGCTTTCCTTTGATTTCTTTCGTGATGGTGAAGGCCTTGTCGATCTAAGGCTAAATGCATGCCTTCAAGACTAATTCCTTATGTCATGTTGCATCCACCTGCTCCTTGAGTGCTTTAGCCTGCTGCATCCATGCAAGCCTCTCAGTGAGGAACACCGTCTACATAGTTCCTTGGACATTGTCATACTATTATTGGAGCTCTTCCACCTCTATCTCTATGCACTAGATGTTGGGGCCCTCCTACAAATTTGGGAGGACCCCAAGTGATTCCTCCAACATAGTGGTGTAGTCTCGCACTGCACCTCCAATTTCACCCAATCCTGTTGTGATAGTGCTAGCATGTTGTTCTCTAACTTCTGGGTGAGTAGATGGTTGTGCCTTTAACCGCAACTCTGCAGTCTGAATGTTCAGCTCCAGTTGAACCTTTGTCATTTCTTCCCTCGACTGGCGAACCCCTGTTTCTAACCTATGGATCTGTGCCTCTGTTGGTAGATCTACTGGGATCACCAGCTCCAAGACATTTTGGCAAGCATCATCTATCACCTGTACTAGATGTTGATTCTACAATACCAATTCGTTATATTACAAGCTTAATTGTTCCATATTCATTTTTTTCTCACTGAGGACTTGGAGTGTGCCGCTCTCCCTAGCTCATACCTTTGTAGTTCTCCCATCCTACGACACATATAAGGTCTCACACAAGATTGCATATAGATTGATACTGAGACCTTTCAACGTGCCATCCAGAGGCCGTTCAGCCTCATATGATGCCATTAGTGCCCCTTACGGCATCTCTATGGTGTTCATTATCCACGCACAAAACATCTACTCTATTACTGAGGATCTGACTTTACCAATCTGAGGGGGGTGTGCCTATAATTCATGCAAATACACTTTGAGGACCCCCAGCACAATCTAGTTCTCCTGCATGAAATCTTGGAGTGTGCATGATGTCACCAATAGACAATGGACAATCGGCTCAATGGACAATTTCGAGGCCTTGACCTTCTTCCACAACCCTATCCGCTTGACCGAGGGTTGGCATTTCAGCTGCATTGACGCGGTTAGTGGGTTTGCACCTTCTTCTTCTATTTCTACTTCCTCTTCTTCTTGCCCCTCCGAAGGCATTGTTTGGCCCTCAACCACTTTCATGACTACCTCCTCTACTGATGCTATTGTTGTAGCATTTTATCGCTCAACTGCTTTCTGTGCCACATTCCACACTGCCCACACTTCTGCTGTTGCTTCTTCTTTTCTTCACTTTTCGGCCAACTGCACAATGTGTATCTTGGCTTCATCCTTCTTTTGTTTTGCAACCACGTTATCGATTTCTGTGATGTCTGGGGCATGCCACTCTAAAGGCCATGCCTCCAGGATATTGAGAATGACATCGTTAGTGGCTACAAAGGGTAGCTTTGTCCACTTTTTAGTCAGGTCCTTGCATGCCCTGATATAGATGTTATTCATGTCGACTTTAAACTCTACAAAACCCTACAGACTGTTGTAAACAGTGGGTGACAACCATAGTTTATGGTTGATCCCCATTTTGAGGTTCATTTCCATCAACACCCAGAAGATTTTGTTGTTGTGTATCCACTTAGCATCCTTCGTGGCCTAGAGTAAAGCATACTTCATGGCCTCTAGTAGGTACCTGTCAATTATGGGAAATTGACTATCCTCTGGCAACTCCCCAACCACAACCACCATGGACAGCAACAGCCATGCACAGTAGAAAGTTTTGTGTTGTTCCTAGGCTTCGCGATAATTTTCTAAAAATTCCTTACAGAGCAAACTAGACCAATTAAACTGAACCCCCTTTGTGCACTGCTCATCCAGTGTTACCATAGGTGTATGGACTTCATCTGCACAACACTTGCACATGACCTTTCCTACTAGGATTTGAGTAGCTACGTGCACAACTTTATCCGTAATGCTGGAGATGGTGTTGCCCCATTTTTTCTATTCGAGCTTGTACTTTTTCTTCATGGCCTCCGTGATGGCGAAGTCGCTAACCTTCTGTTATAATATGTCTGTGGGGTTCTCTCCTTTGCATGGAAGTCGAGAGACCAGATGAATCAGGTCTACCGTGATGGGAATGGGCTCCTCTAGCCACAAACACCCATCACGCACCAGGCAAAGCAACTTCTTAATGATGAAAATGGTTATTCGGGTGCAGTGGAAGTGTGGAACCCAAAGCAATGCTAGTAGTCTAGCCTTCTCCACTCCACATGACCACTTCCGTGGCTCTAGCTCTATAACCCCTGCTGCGGTGTTCTACTTGGGCTTCATGAGGTTCCTTGTCTCTAGGTGAGGGAACTTCTCATGGTCAGCAAGGTCCCAATCTTCAAATTTTAGGCTCGACACACATCCCAGGTGTGTGACCTCAAACCTAATGTTATCTGGGAGGAGAAGGTCTGGAGCGAGCTCTCGGTCTCATCCAGGTCCTTGAGAACTTTCGCCTTCCCCTTTCACAGGGGGACATATGCAAGAAAGTTTGTTGCAGAGCACGTAGGCTAAATGTCCTCCTCCATGCCCTCATCCTCCTACTCTGTGATGATGAGATCCTCTAGATCTTCTTCTTCTTCATTTCTTTCTATGGTGACAACTTCCCCTTCTCCTCCATTGACAATTTGGTGCGAATCGGGTTCCACGGGGACACACGTACGGGGACCATTGCTTGTTTATCCTTCTTGGGTCTTGGTTTTCGCGGTGATTTTAGGAAGAATGCCATAATCCCAATGCCTTCTGGAACATCCCCCATAGTCAAGGTCTACGCGACCTCATTGGAGGTCATTTCTGTTATGTCCATAACATCATGAGCACTTTCCATTGTACTCGTCTGGAAATCTAGCACTCATGAAATCACAGGCTCCATCAAGGCTTGACTCACAACACTCAGGGCTGTCCTCAATTACTAGGCAGCCCTTTATATTTTAAAGTCCTTTTTGAATGTGAATTCGACCATTCCCTCCAATTCCAGTTCATTAATGCTTCCTTGGCCGCAAATTTTCCCAAATATTTCCCATAAATCACGTCTTAGATGCTTGCCACCTGCTCCTTTTGGCCTCAAGTCGAGCATCCCATCATGAATAGTGACTTCAACAGTCACTTTCTGACAAACCCATGCGGCAGCGCAGCCCCCCGTGCACGTTCACGAATGTTGTGACTTTTTGTTTTATGCAAATCTCCAACCTCACACACCTTTCGGGTAGAGTAGTTTATAGTTCCATGCTTCCTTTCAATTGTGTGGAGCGGTAAGACTGTTCCTTCCTCGACTAGTTAGGTGGCTATGCCACCTATGTGTAGTTTCCTCTGATCCTCTAGCATTCGTTCTAGGAAACACCTAACCTTTACCATTACTAGCTGTGTCGTGGACCTTACCCTCTATAGTGGATCAACTTGGTTAATTCTCTTAGTAATATGCGGTTCAATTCAAAGCATCAGACTGATCAATTCGTGGTGATAGTCCTCAATCTTGTCAGCATGATCGTGCGCACCCTATTTTATCATCGTGGTCTTCTTATCGAGAAAATCTTCCCTTATCTTGTCTTCCAACTTCTTGACTCCTGCTTCTACCAAAGTGGTTTTCCTCGTTAGTCACACCCTTTCATTTTGAAGTTCTTGGAGCCTAAAATTTCCATGTTGGATTTTTGCTTCCAAGGTTTCGAGAACCGTCACATCTATTGGTGTGATCTTGCGCTACCTAAGTTCTCCAAGTATTAGTTCTCCAAGTATTATAGGGCTTACCTCTGTTGCTTCATACTCTAGCCTTGGCGGTTCCTGCACAGTCAGGGTTTTGCACATAGTCCTATATGCGAAGAGAACAACTGGTACGTGTAGGTCCCAGTCAGCCTGTTTCACCTGGTGGATTGTGTTCAGTGCTTCGTGTAATTTTTCAATAGCTTCTGCATGAAGATTCTTTTTCACACTTGGTCTTACCATACTTCCTAGTTCCAAATATACCTACCGTGAGGATGTTGTGCCCTCATGCAAATTGTGCACCATATGCCCATATCCATCTGTAAAGGTGGGCACGTGGGTCGTTTTGTCCATCATACTCGGATTTTATCTGCATCTAAGGCTTTCCAAATTGTACGTGCATCATCCTTAGGTAGTCATGCCAGTCCTCAAAAATCTTTTGGTGCGTACCCCACCACCCTTAGGCATAGCGCATAGTACCCATTTGAGAGCACTCAAACGCTGTTGTTCCAACGCTTCTTCTAAAAAAATTTAGGAACTCCTCAACTTCACAAACCCATCATACTTAGGCAGATCCCTTACCTCTGTTGCTATCTAGTGCAGTTACCTTGTCATTATATTACAGTTGAGGGTGGTTACCTCATGTAACCGATTTTGCCAATGCTCTATCTCTTCGTCAGAATCTAGTATGGAAGAGCTTTCATACTCCCAAGAGATTCGGCCATCCACGGTTGGCTTTACCCAATCTTGCTCTAGTGTGGTTATCTTGTAGATGCAATCCATATCGTCGCAATTGTCACTGTCATGCATTGGTTCTGTGTAGTGTGATCCTTCTGTTGGGTCTAAAGGTACCACTACGTGTAGTGACTTTTTCTCAAAAATCATCTTCCCTTCTTTAGATTTATGACTCCATTGACGTTAGTGGCCGAATATATTACTATTAACACAGGATAGGGATTGTTGTCATCAAAAATCTCTATCACTTTGAAATCTGTTAGCACGCTCAATCCTTTGATATCTACTGTGAATCCCTGCAATCTCCCCATAGGTAGGATCTTCTGCTGGTTTACCATTTGCAGTTGGATAGGACACCATTGCAATGCAGGCCTGCCCATGCACTCCCATGTCTGCTTTGATAGGACATTCGCATCTAATCCTAGATCCAAAATCACTTGATCCATCTCATATTCCCTGATCTGTGTGGTCAATCTCATCTCCCTTTCTGTTTGCGTTGTGTGCTTCCTGAACTTTCGGACTATGTGCGGTTCTCCTGGTGTCATCCCAGCACATCTAGTTATGAGTTCTTGTGACCCCTTCACAGCTTTGTTGTCACGCAACAACTTCATGCATGTGTCCAACAATGTAGTGAGCATCGATGGGTCTATTTCCGACTCCAGTCTCTCTTTACTTCCTAAAGTGGAGGCGTCTCCAAAACTCCTCTTAGCTTCCACGAATGTCTCCTTAGTGTGCTCCAAATCAAATTTTGGTTCCTTTGTTGGAGTCTTGACGACCCAAGTACTCTATTTAGGCTGCCTACATTTATCATACCCTGTTGTGATACCACTCTGGAGCATGATATTTACATTCAAGTCTTCCTCACACGGCTCAGACCTCATCACTTGTAGGTTCTAAGTTGGGGGAGGTTGGAGTGCTCGTTTATCATGGACCCTTTCTATCAGTGTGGGATAGTACTCCATCTCATGATCAAACTCAATACAATATAAGCATGATGGTCTTGTTGGATTTGCACAATCACGGGCATAATTCCCCAGTCCTCCGCAATTGTAACATATCCACTCACCTCAACCTATTCCTGGTCCCATTCCCCCTCGACCTGGTTCACACCCCTAAAATCTAGTGCACGCCATTCGTGCATTTTGATCGAGGGGTCGTGTTTCAGCCTGAACTCTGTAGGTAGGAATTCGATCCATCATCAATTCATAACTTCTAAAGGTGCACTCATAATGGCCCAATGACCTATAGAAATTAAATAACAACTATTGGGAATTCTATGTATACTTCTGTAATAGATGGTAGCTATTTGTAGCGTGGTTCCCTCCTATTTGACAAATTGAGCACCACAATGTAGGCACTGTGCTTGGTCCTACTTGTGCCTCTAGTCTGAACGGCATTGGTCCTCCTCCCGTGAGGTAATTTGCTAACACTGGGTAGTGGTCCTTGTCGTGTCCTTGGCCCTTTCACTTTACGCACCATACCTCATCACGCACCCTAGACGAGCCATCCTATCTTGTTTCAAAATCGGCATCTCAAGGCACTAGTTATTCAACTGCACATGAATATGCTAGACTCCCAAGTTAGGATCTTCTATCAGAGTCTCGTGCAATTTCATCGCGACCTCCAAAGCTTCAACCTGAGTAGTTAGCCTTTATTGCGACAACGCATTCCATAGATGTAGTGCTAATGAGGCTACACACCATTCGCGTTGTTGTCTATCTATTAAGATCATGTTCACTTGGTGAATTGTGCACTTCAATCTTTGATCCAACTCACACGGGGTTTCGCCTAATAGAATTGTGATTTTCTTCGATCCAATGATCGGCTGTGCGTCTAATTTCAACATGCTAAATTCCTTGTTTAGTGGAGTCTAGATATCCTCTATCCACACATTCAGCTTGTCATTGGAATGCTTAATGTACCAAGTCAGCGTGCGATCCTGCAGAGTGTTGACCAACGTTGCCTTCTTTATATTGTCATCCGTGACACCCTGTGCTTCACATAATGCTTTTACCATGAACTAAAATTGGTTCTGATCTTCATTCCCTACTCCCTTGAACACTGGTACCTTTATCGCGCTAGCCAAACTACTTTATGGAGGTGGTATGGGCGAGGTCAAGGGTGAAGATGGTGAAACTAGTGGTGGTGTGGGTGGGGGTGGTATGCACGAAATTCTCTTCTTTATCAGATTAATCACACTTCTTTGTTAAACCTTCGCAAACTCTTCTTCGTCTCCGCGCAGAGGGGAAATCAAGGGGCTAGTTCCTAGTTCTATGCTACCTTCATTTCTGTAGATCCTCTCACTCAACATAGCCCCAAACATTAATTTATTCAGATAACGTGCTTTTCAAACAGTGGCATTTTAATCCAAGTGTTCAAATATTTAGCGTAATTACCTCATGATCAATTGAGGAAGCGTCGTTCTACCTTGCTATAGCTGACCAAAATATCTACCATAAATTCGGTGATGAACCCTCCTATGATCTGATCCATCCAGTGATTGACAGCATGTGCAATCTTATATTTGGATGCTTCCAGTATTTGCACCAATTTTGGAGTCCACATAATAGGCTTGTCATGTTTACACCTTCCTTGGCTATTTTCTAGCTTCGTGATCTAATCGAACAACTCAGTAGGGAAGGATGCAAAGAAAATTTCATGGATTTCCGTATATAAGTAGAAATCTAACCACTCTTCCTTTGATAATCATAAATTCTTATTTTCCTGCACTACGAACTCATGAATCTTTCTGTCCAACCACTCTTTAATTATTTTCTTGGTCGGATTCTAGTGATACGACATTAGACATCTCATTACAAATCCCAGTCCTAGCAACGAAACCATTTGTGGACTTGTTGGGGCTTAACCCAAGTACAAAGTTAGTTTGCCAAATAAATCCCATTACTACTAACCCTTTGAGTAATAGTCCATGGAGTATGGACTGAGGTCTCACCCGAAGTAGTATCGAAGTGTGCTAAAGTCAGGTTTCCGCACCCTGGAGATGTCTGATGAGTTCGACTAGTCCGCGATTTGTCCTTACGTGCAAGTTACCTCGTGCACTTCCCCATTCCTCGCAGCCTGATATACTGCCTTCGTGCAACCCTACCCAAGGGTTGAGCACCGTGCTCTATGTTATTACCCAAGGCCTTGCTTATTTTCCAATGTTAGTTAATTACCTTGACCTACTTGAGTGTTTTAAAATTTTAGTTAACCACATAAAACATTCATACAGGTCTGCATAGTAAATATACAGTACAATTACAAATTATGTCAATCATGCATTAAACCAAGAACACATACATAGAATTATAGCAAAAATTATCTTTATTGATTCTGTCCCCAGTTACAAACTCGACTCACCCTGCACACTCAGTTGCAGGGGTTCGCGCATTTAGCTACAGACTACTAGGCCTCTGCGCACTTAGCTGCAGAGCCTTCTCCTACTCTACGACCCAAATACACACTTCAAACTACGACTCAATGACTCAAACTTCTCATGCTTCCTTTAATATTCCTTTAATCTCCTTTTATAGTTTGAGCCTCTTTGTATTTATACAATGCCTAATTGAGCCTCACTCTATTTATACAATCCCATGGTCCATGGACCATGGGTAGGTTTATCTAGCCAACATTACATTAGAAAACTAGGGCAAACAACCCTGTGACTCTATCATACTTTCACACCCCGTGCCCACAATTTGCGGAGATTTTACAACAACATTTCATCAAAACTTGGGCTTTGAGCCCCAAAACATGCCTTGGGGGGATTCCATGCCCAACAACTATGTTGATGAGGCTAGTCATATTACTTGAAATCTTTCTTCCATCGCTTGGGCCATCTATTCTCCCACCCATGAGTTACTAAGTCTACATGGGGTATGACTTAGTTACATGATAGATAATATTTCAGAATACAGTGTCGTCATTGTACTATTTTCTAATTCCATTTCATTTCGTATTTGTAGTATAATAGTGAAATGAGACTCTCAACTCATAGTGTTACACTTAATTCACATTTATACTCATAGAAGTTATTCAATGTTAAGGATGTTTCTACGGGTCCGTCTCTTTGAAATATAATTCGATTACATTGAATACCAAAACATTCCAAGACATTTAAACACATTAACTAATGCATTGGAAAATTATGCATTAAATTAACATTTGAAATATTTGTAAAAAGAAACAGTAGTCATTCAAACATTGTATAAAATAAGCTTTGTAAATAGATGTAGTCTCCATAGATTATAATGTGTGTAATTGTTTTTTGGTTTTTACAAAAAATGAAGTCCAAAACATATGAGGTCCACTGCCTTTATTACATGAATATATGACGATAGACCAAAAGGTAAAAATATAGTTCTATGCCTAGAAGCTAAGAATGGTGCTCATGATAATAGATGATAGCATGAGCCATTCATCATAAAATATGACCAATCCACCCAAGTACACTTGTTGGATGCCAATGATAATGAGGAGGAAGGTCATCAATCTTGATGTATGGGATATCCAGAGTAAGCCTCTCTAGGTTTCCCTTAATATTCGCTGAAATCTCCACCGCAAAAGGATCATTCTCAACAGGAACTGGTTGTACACCACGCCCAGTGTTTTGTAACATTGTTACTAGCGTTACAAGACCCACATCTACATAATATTTACATATTTAAGTTTTGTCTCAAGTTAAAAAAAAAAACCACTAAACAATCTTGAGAAAGACAAAAACAACCAAAAAGAAAAAAATTACCTAGGTCATCCCATTACATTCCTTTAGGAAGAGGGATATTTAGATCACGTCTAAAATCTACACCTGCTTATGGGTAATCCTGAGTCTTGAGTGGGTGGCCCAACCATGTGAAAAATGTGGGAGGGAATTCAATCGTTGGGCCATCGCCTTCATGGCGAGCAATCAATGAAATCCATTGTAGCATACAAGGATATGCTGGACGTGCCATCTGCATGGAAACCTATGGCTATATTATGGGGGTCCTCTTTAGGGAAAATGATACTAGGATCGAAGCATATCCAAAATGATTCAGTTGTATTGTATTTTCTCTAGTAAGTTGTCCCTTTTAAATTGGCTAGAACCCCTTCACACCGATTGAATACAGTAGGCTACATGCACTCCAATGCAAACCACATTTTCACTTTGGTATCTAGGTGAAGTGTTTTACTTCTGCATAAGTGAGCAAATTTGAGTACAATGGTACTTAATGGAATTCTTAATTTCAATTCTTCCACTAGTTAGTTGGGGTCCATGGATACAGTAGTCACTTACATAATAATTTGTTGGTTCACGACATTCCCTAGGGTGGAATAGTGAAATATTGGTTCGTCAACGTGAGATCGCTATTAGAAAATAAACTTCCTCGACATCAATGATCAATGTCTGGGCACCAATTTTAAAGAATTATTCCTGGACATTCCAGGCTCTCACTAACCATGTTAGCAAATCTATTTTGGCCCTCACGCCTAGAATTAAGAAACATTTTCCCCAAAACTGGCTCAATATATTATGCCTCATTTTCTCTCTCTTTCATTCCATTTTGACAAAGAAAAAGTATGCAACGAATGAGGAATATGTGTTAGATAACAATTAAAAGATTGAGAGAATTTTTTGAGCATTTTAAATATTTTTTGAATTCCCTCGCTGCCTTTCACATTTTTTCGTTATGAGACAGAGAACATTCAAGTAATTTTTCTCAAGAAAAAGTGCACAACTAACACTCGCCTGTGTTGGGAGAGCAGGGCTTTCATACTTCCCTATATAGTAGAAGTGTGATAGCCCACAGCTGCACTCTTTAGTTTTAAAACACTTAAAAAATAAATTAAAAACCATCAAAAAGAAAAATAAAGCCTGTGTATTTCAACATAGGGAAATATTTCTTACCTGGAGAGGACGGTACTCATAATGGTCCAACAGATCAATCAGAATCTGCTCCTGAATATTTGGAAGAAAATGTACATGCAAGAGCTTTGAAATGGTAAAAAATTATTTACTTCTTTACCTTTTATGAGAAATTTAGGCTTATTAAAATAATATTTTTTTCTTATAGCCTTAAAATTTCAATTATTTTAAATAATTTTCTCTACTTTTAATCCATTATTATGATTTTGAGACTCGGTGTCTAGATTACGGGATTATTTTTTGAAAACAAATCATTTTGGGAACATGTATACTTATATCACTCTTTTAGACTCTTTAAACTTATGAAAGAGTGAAACCTTGGAGTTATCTTTAAGATCTTTTTTAACACTCAAAAAAATAAAATATTGTTGAGTACACTTGTTTCTTTTGAACTTGTAAAAGTAAAAGAAAAGATGTCTACTTGGTATATGTTTACCCCTTTTATGGACCAAGTAGACTGGTTAAGAAAAATATATACTTTACTCGGTCATGGCTAAAAGAGTTCTCTCCTTCATTATTTTACCCTTTTCCGAGCTTGAGAGACTAAATTTATGAAAAATGACATGTTGGCGTTAACCTTTTCTCCTAACTCCCTAAACATGAAAAACACCAAGCTTCACTTTCTCTAGACTCGTTAAAACTTTGCATTGAAAGAAATACATGAGTTTTCTTTTTTCCTCTTTTTAAAATCTTCGAATATGAAAAAGAGTTGAGTTACCCCTATATTGGACTAGTAAAATTAAACAATATAGGAATCATTAATCATGAGGAGACCGAACCACTGCTTCCTATGGTTAGCTAAAAATACTCTTAAGGACAAAATTATAGGAAAAGCATATGGTATCCATCTCAATATTGTGTAAAAATTAAAAGGTACTTGCCATTAATAGTGGGGGGAAATGGGAAAGAAAATTTTATCTTTTGTATTGAGAAAAGAAAGTATGTCAATGTTAACTTGTGGACTATTGCACATATCATATTGCGATGCCATTATGCTCATGTGTTCCTTTCAAGTTGAATACTATTACAGTCTTCTAAGGAGCTCACTTAAGATTCCCCTCATGTGTTGGAACCTTCACGCATCTCACTTGACCTTTCACAATGTCACACACTTATTCTCATCAAAGACAACTTACACCACTCTATGAGTATTCGTAACCAAGGCGTATCATTAACAATCCATTTCTAGGACTCTTATTCCAAATGGTGTGAGGATTAATTGGGAGTTCATGTGAGGGAGATCCCATGAGTGTTTACATGTCGAGTACCATTAACACAATTAGACATAAAAACTAGAAAAATGAAAAAATTAAGGTGAATGAAAGAGAACAACCAAATAAAAACATATAAATGCATACCTCACATATTTCAACATTTTGATATCATTAATATTCTTCCTTAGTTCATAATTCATGTTGAAATGATTTTCCATGTCAACATCATCATCATCATCATCGTCTATATCATCATCCAGAACATGTTCTTCTACATTTGGTTCAACTTATTCAAGTTATTCATTCAACATAATTTCAATATCATCTAGTTCATCCAAATTAACATTGCCTTGATTAAATTATCCTTGAACTTCTTTGACATCTTAATCTGACACATGAATCCCCTACTCCTCTACATCATGTTATTCTACTACATTATACTTTACCAAAGTTCCTCTTGGATCATATCTAACAACATATGACCAACCCAATTTACCTAGAACCTCTCTGTAAAATGCTTGTTCATATTTGATTCGAAGAATATAGGGCTCTCATCTTGGCTAAAGATTCCTTATATTAACCATGGTAAATCCATTAGCATGCTAAAAAATAGTTCTATCTCAGTGACATTCATGGATTCATAACTTGAACCATTTGACATTGAACACAACTAATTTGAAGGATTTGAAGTCACCCTCGAGTATATCATTTATATACACAGTATCGATTGTCAAATACTTTTGGATGTTTTCCACCTCTAGTGGAAACATTGATAACTTGAAATACTACATTCATTTCACTATTAGAAGTTTTCATCTTTTCCTCCATCCTTTTGATGCAAAATTTGGGGCCATTGCACCACATTTTGTTGTGGTGTTTCAACTGCAATCCATCAAACACATAAAAAATGAATTTTCAATCAATAAGAATATTTATACTTGGAAATTTTGCAAATTAAGAAAAAAACACTCTATATGCATCAATATCATTGTAAAAAACTTTGTATTGGTGAATATGCTTTCCTAATAATCTCTTAAACCATATGCTAAACCAATTTCCCTCTATGTAATATTGTTATATACACTACATTTAACTTATTTTACCAATGTAAATGCACCATACCATTATAAACTACTTCATTAGCTTCTTTGCATCACTCAATCCACACCTTCATTCAATCAATATTGTTCACAATGTATAAATGTATTGTATCCCACTCTTGACTTACTATATTAAAATAAAACAATTCACATATATATAATTAGTTACCATTTTATACCTTCATAATGATGGATTATGCAAGAAGGATAGAATTAAATAAGTACGATACACATAAAAAGAAAAAAGTAAAATGTATTATAAATCTCCACTATCTACTAACATCTCACTTTCGGCACTCTACCTTTCATCAATAGGTGCTCCCCTTAAAAATTATTCATGGGGTTTAAATCCCAAACGCGATTCAATGATATTGTAGGACTATATTGATGAATATAAACCATGGTTTAATATACCATATGTCACTCTACAATATAACCCTCAAGATGTTCTCTTTGTTTATCCAAAGACTTAAGTGATTTCAAGTTCCTCTAAACCATAGACATTGATCTTGTGGTACAGGTCCACACTTTTTACTCTCCTTGAGTTGGTGTATGAGGTAGTGTTCTTGTGCATTTAAAAATGTTGGACATAGATACTTTTTCATTTCACACATTAGACAAGGAATTTGTTTCCTCCAATAATTTATATCTTATTTATCGATATCTTTAGATGAAATCCATCTACAAATGGAGTGAGAAAGACACAAGTTTCAACAAAATATGATATAGTACATGATGAAAAGTAAAACACACACAATTAAATATGAGTTGTTTAACAAGTTATTGAACAAATTACACTTTGGACATAAATATCCACTTACCCTATGTACTTGGAAAGATCATATATAACTTTTTTGGCATTGTTGTCAAAATGTCAAAGAGTGATATAGGTAGAACATATTCTTACAAAAATAATGATCAATCATTATTTATTCCCAGATTAGTAGAAATAAAAACACTAACAAGATGTTTCACCAATGTACAATTATATACACCAAAATAATTACCTTAATGAACATATGCCAATTAGTGGTTTTTACCCCACCTAATTGACCTTTTAGGATATAATTTATGTCTGAAGAAAATCCAATTGGAAAGTTAATTTTTTTCAATAACCTCTTTAACATCCTTACTTTTTTTCTTTATCAATTACCATGGAAGTGCGCTTATATTTTGGATGTCTCCATCACTATTTGAATAAGCACTTTGCATTACATGAGTGGCCTCCTTAATATCAATATAAATCTTCTCATTGTTTTCTTTATTTCTCTTTCCATCTAGTATTTTCCATAAGGTATCCATTACCTTCATTGCGATGTGCATTGTGTCAAACAAATGAAGAATTTCTTTGTGTTTAGAGTAGGGGAGTCTATTGAATTTCTTAGGATAATTTTTCATTCCTCATGGAAGTTCCCTATTATTAATGCCTTGATGACCTACAAGGTGAATCATAGTTAAAGATATTATAAAAACAATATAACCTGTCAAATAGTACAGTGAAGAAAATTCCATAAAAATATAAAATAATCCAAACATGTCATTTATATTGATACGTATACAATTTGATTCAACCTTGAGAGACTATTATATTGCAACTTGTGTACGTGAGGTTTCATTTTCCTTGGCCTTAATCAAGTCTCTTCTTTCGCATTGAAAAAATGTTTTTTGGTACTTCAGTAACTATGATTCTTAGAAGGGAAGTTCCTATACTCATCAAAGACCACCTTTCCTAAGATTCTTGAACGATGAGATTTCATATTTGGACCACAAACTAGACAACCAAATTTACACTTTATTTTGAAGACATGTAAGAGATGGAATAATTTTTATATCAATAATTTTAAGTATGTTCAATAAAGGGACTATTTAAAAAACATACATGAAATGAACTTCATAAAATTAAACACTATTAAAGTGCAGGGTAATGTTATAAGAATATACCACAGAAATGTGTTAGGCTTGGGGCATCATGAATTGTCCATACAAGCATTGCATGGAATTCAAATTCCTTTTGTGCATCGACTAGTCTAGAGATATCATCCGTAATGACATGGTTACATAAATCCACTAACTGATTGATAAGAGAATCGATATATACATTCGTAGCCTTGAACTAGTACTTCCCTAATTTATTGAACATACATTCCATAATTAGTACATATATGAGTACATAAAAAAATGATAAGACATAATTAAACATATATGAGAAAACAAAAAAATATGACATAATTATGAAACAAGGAAGACAACTGAAATGTTATTGTGTTAAAAAAAAATATTCTAAACAAATTAATACCTGGAACAATCATTGTCAACATTATATTCTTCCTTTTTATTGACATCGAGAGAGAAACGTTATTGTTGATAACAAAAAGGGGCCACACCGAGTAAGTAGATTTAAGATCTCCAAATGGATTGATATCATGAACTACTAAAGAAAGCATAAGATTATGATGTTCTTCTTTAAACTTTGGCCAATTTTCCTCTATATCCCTAAAGGCACATCCATCTATAGGAATTCGAAGAACGTTATCTTCACTTATTTTCCTTGCATGGTAATCCATTAATTGTGTTATGCATTTTCACCTGAGCAATTGTCGCATAGATGAAATGATGGGAATATAAAAAATAACCTTGTGAGGCACATTTTTTTTATCACTTTCTCAGTTTCATATCTATACTCATAATATTTTGGGAATTTTTCTTTTGATGCATGTTCTTTATAATATAGAATATCATCATTAGGACATGCATGAATAGTTTGATACTCGATTCCAATATCTTTCATAATGGCATGTAAATCTCAGTACATATGAGGTAAAACATTTGATGGTGGTAACAAAAATTCACGTAACAAAATACAACATAAAAAAACAATAATACTCGTTAGTGTACTAAACAATATAAATTGTACATGCTGCATTCAAATGTTACAAATTAATTAAATGGCAATCAACAGATTAACATTTAAAACAATGAAAAACATAATTGTTTTATCATGTATATAGTACTAATTGTCACAAAATATGTTGCATACCTTAGGAGTTGTGTCACACGTGTTTGAAAAACCATTCACCACCTATAAGTTGACCAACAATAATAGAGTAGAGAGAAGATATGTTTATGAGCCTTCATAAAGAGGTTGAATTTCCCTCTCAAGTACATGTTTACCGAAAGGATGACCATCATACTAGTTTCCATCATCGTTCATTCCAACATTATTAAACGTCTCCTGGATCAATATATTTGTCCCATATTCTTCAACTATGTTATAAACATCAGTATCTTCTTCGATAATATCATTGTCTTGATCCTAAACATTCTCTTCATGTTCTTGAACATTTGCTTGTACAGAACCACCTTTTCCTTGTCGAGCAATGCCCTAGTGGGGTCATACTATACAATTACAGTTAATAAATTAATATTAGTATATAGAAAATATTTAAACTTCTATACAAACAATTACGATTATAATATAATGAAATTAAGACAACCAAGAAAAATGCAAAGGAAGCTTAGGTGAGATCAAGAAACAAAGACAACAAATGAAAGATGGTGCTCCTATAATTTATCAAGATATTTAAGATTATTCTAAAAAATCCAAAGAAGGATGCTGATTTTCTTGACATGTAGGAAGAGAGACACTTCTTGAGATATATAGTCACAACCATAATAAAAAACATATTGATATTATTTGACATTCATAATTATAATGTCATATTCTTTCTTAATGTCACTTACAAAACAAATGTTTTAAGAGGATGGGTAAGAAATGATGAGCTTAAGTGAGAGAGAAACAAATACAATAAATCAATGTGATCATGAAGCTTGTGAAATTTAGAAACATGTTTAAGATTATGTTGAAGAAATTTAGGAAGAATCACCTGGAATCCATCAAACTATTTTCATTCCATCCCATTTACAAATTTACTCAAACTACAAGACAAAAATAATACCAAAGAATCGAGGCAATAACAATTAAGTTCAAGAAGAAAAACCTCAAGGTAAATACTACAATATTTTTCATAATGGCTTCCATAAGACAAGAGAATAAGATAAAGGACACAAAACATATTTTATTCCATCCTTTTCTCAAATATTAGATTATGACAAGTGGAGGGTGGATTTTATATTAACAATCATTTAATTAAAAAATTATTTCTAAAGAGGATGTCATCTTTTAGTATTATATGAATGGTATTCTAACAATGAAAGTTACTACTAAAATTAGTTGGTGGTTAGATGGGTCTAGGAATATACAAGAGGAAGATAAGTATTTCTTATTATTTATTGTTTGGTCTTGTGTTTGTCTCTAATTATTCTTTCTATACCCTTTTATTCGTACTCTCCTATTTTTTGCATCATTTCTCCTAGATAGGTACATCTCATATTTTCTAGGTTAGCTTATCAAAATGAAGGAAAAAATGTATTTGTTGATCTAATTTATTAGTTGCACTTTATTTTGTATTTCCATCATATGTTTTCAATTATAAACTTTGAAATCAATAGCCTATGTAGGAAAATTAGATAGGATCCCCTTTTTTATTTAAGAAAGCAATAAGGAAACCACTAAAGACATTTTTCATATTTAACCCTTTTTTACTAAGGCACGGTATCAATCCCTCCTTCTACAAAAAATGGGCTATTCTTGATTTTTGACTCATTTGTTCATTTGACCAAAATGTCAAAAAATCACTCCTCTGTACTGAGTGGTAACTGAATGTTATAGAATAAAAGGATTGTGTTTACTTCAAAGGACATTCAAAATTTAATTTTCTACCTTGCATGAGTGATAATAAGAAAGATGAATTTGGAAAAAATAACCATTAATGATTTATCAAACATTTCCTTAATCTACCATTTTACTTGGACTATTATAGATTTGATATTACTTGATGTTTTCTCACAATTTACAACAAATAAGATTCTTTAGTTATCACAAAAAGACACTTTATGTAGAGATTTCTTCACTCTATATCACTTCGGCTTAAAAAACTCATTATCACCTAGAACATTTTGAAACACTAAGTGCAAGGCTTATGTCCCATACATTTTTTCTTATAAAATGATAAGGAGTCTCTTTTATGAGGGAAAAAAAATGTAGTTAGGAACATAAAATTTTAATAAATTGTGGTTAATAAATAAAGTATTTTCTTTTCTTATATAATCATATTCATAAAAAAATGTTTTCCTATTAAATATCATCCTACCTAAATTAATAAAACAGACCCCTTTTATCTTCATCCAATCATCTTTATTTATAAAAAATTTATTTTTATCTAATTTTTATTAATTTATATTTTTATATTTTTTCTTATAAAATTTTATTTACAATATAGTATATAATTATTTTCTTATTTCCTATAAAATTGTATTCACAACGCCATCTTTTAAATGTGCATAATATACTTTGAAAAATCATTAATAATGATACATAAAATCCCATTAACCTCTAACTCCTCTAGGTCCTAATTAACCCCCTAACATAGATTGACCCCCTAACACCTTAACCCCATTCCCCTAAGCCCTTAAACCCCTAACCCTTAACCCTTAAACCCATAAAAAATAACCCCTTATCCTTAAGCCTGCAAACAAATTAACTATCGACTCGACCTAACTCAATCGACACTAACAATAATAATCACATAATATTTCTCCACATCAAGATGACAACATAGGTCAAATATTTCACAAAATAATATAGAAATTTGCAATAGAAAGACAATACAATTTATAATACAAAGACATACATTCTAAAATACAATATACATATCAACAATTACAAAATTAGTCTACAATACAAAAACATATAATTAATAAATTTTTAATGGGTGATATTCACTCACACCTTTAGTGTATCCATAGCCTCTACAATGTATTTTAGTTTATGTTATTAGAAGTATTCTTATCTTCAAGCACTTGCACCTTTTGCAAGGGAAATAACATTTTCGATCATTGTAAGCCCCCGATGTTGATCCCATGTCTCCATGGCCTCCTTCGGGAATGTAATTTGTAATTTTTCCTAGCCAAACTTTCAATGCTGATTTTCTTCAAAAACTATCCTCAAATTAGGCCTACAACAACTATGTCAAAGTTATATTATATTCATATTAATATTAATATAAGTTAATTAGATATTAATAATATTATATGTAATTATAATATTAGTCTTATTTTTATTATAATTGGTTAAATTGAATGTAAAGTGATCCCATATTAGACATTTTCCAATGGAAAAAATATGTTAATGGTTGAATTGATCATTATACAACCGTTGGATATTCTATGGTAAAGGAACTCCCATCAAATATTCAATAGTAAAGGAACTCGAGGAGGATATATATATATATATATATATAACTTCTAAGAAGTTTTCTGATTTTATTCATTCCTTCGGATTCCACCATTGGATTATCTGCCCATGTGTATTACTAACGATTTTTTGATCCTTTGCATGCTCTCATCAAATGATGTAAAATTTATCTAAAGTTTATTAATTTTTTTCAAGGTTATGATGTTAAAATGATGTTATGGCTAGTATGGTTCGACAATCCTCACCAAGATCTTTCCAACAGTAAATCATAATTTTTCAAACTTGTATAGTATGAGAAGTCATGTCAATTCGGATTTGAAAACTGGAATGAGGGAAAAATCACCATTTTTTTTAAAATAAAACTATTTTTTTTTATTAATTCGGCATCTTCAAATCAAATCAACAATCTTTTGGTGTTATCTATTGAAGACGGTGAATAAAATTGTGTACTGTTTAATTCATTTAAATTTTGTGTTGGAAATAATACTGAGAGGGGGGGGTGAATCAATATTATCACATTAATAAAACTTTTTCATTTCCATAACCAGATTCATATATGCTACTTCCACAACTTCTTACGATTAAG
>APFE030563450.1:42705-60770 GCA_000404065.3 Pinus taeda
CCGAACACAACAATGATAAACAAAGATTTTAAGGAAAGTAAGCACCCTGCTCAACTGCTCGCCTGCTTACGTACTCACCCTGCTCAACTGCTTGCCTGCTTACGTACTCACCCTGCTCAACTGCTAGCCTGCATACAAGTACGCACCCTGCTCAACTACTAGCCTGCATACCAGTACGCATCCTGCTCAACTGCTAGCCTGCATACCTCGCTCTGAGTCCATTGAACTGCCTGCGGTCATCCGCACCTGAAGCCCTTCTGTGCCTGCGTACCGGCGCACCTGAAACCCTTCTGTGCCTGCGTACCGACGCACCTGAAACCCTTTTGTACCTGCGTATCGGCGCACCTGAAACCCTTCTGTGCCTACGTACCGGTGCACCTGAAACCCTTCTGTGCCTACGTACCGGCGCACCTGAAACCCTTCTGTGCCTGCGTACCGGCGCACCTGAAACGCTACGATCCTGCGTATGTACGCGCTTTTCTCTCAATGTACCTGCGTACCTTCGGGCATAGATGATTTCAAGACTTTAGAAAGAACCCAGACAGTCAGATCTACAGATCTGAACATGCGCCGAAGAGATCTTAGTCCATCAGTAGATTCGCCTTATTTAGATCTAGACTAGATCTTACCCTCATAAGATATTCAACCAAAAACATGCTTAAACCAAATGATCTCCTTTGCTTTATATAGGCAAGCTCTTCCTCAAATCAAGGATCATGGGGCTCAATAATAATAATAAAATAAACAATACCACGGGCCAAAACCATGATAACCCAATACCGTTGGCTAAATACCATGAGAAACCCCATGTGTGGGCGCTTAACTGCCTTGAAGTGTGTGCACTGGGGGTACGCATCCAATGAATGGGTATCCTGCGGGTATGTACGCACTTTATATAAGACATGCCTGCATGTACGCACCTTTTGTACGGTGTGCCTGCGTACTCCTTATTTTCTTCAATATTTGAGAGTTGTTCATCAATGTTTGCTCCATCACCTGTATGGGTTGCCATCAAGGACAACACTTTAGCCATAATGCCAACATTTTGAGCATCTTTTAGAGAATCTACCTATTGAAATTCATATGAATGATAATGAAGTTTAAACATGTTTGAATGTTAATTAGGGTTTCCCCCTCCACCCTAGAATAATTCCATAGTGACACATGATAATATTGTATAAGACCCCCCAATCAGATTCCAAAGGGATGCCAATACAAATAACTATGATGTGGCTAGTCTCACGTGGATGTTGAGTTGAAAAATCAAGTGTTGAAAAGTGGAAGACAATGACACATGGTGATTTGAGGTTGAATTAAAATGATGATGTGGTAGTGAAGGATGACATGGCGGGTAATGATGATGTGGTAGATGAGGATGATTTGGAATCCCATCATGATGCCACATGGCATGCTCATATTATATTTCTTTTTCACCAAGATGGTAAAACCTTAGTGAGGTTTGGGACCGCTCAGAGAGTTCCATGTGGTAGGTATGATGTCATGATGATTTTAAAGTTTGAGTGTCTAATGGCCCCTAAATATAAGGAATATCATGTCTTCCCATGAAGTTTTAGAAGGTTAAAATTTTCCACAAGAGGGAGATCTTGTTCATGTATAAATTACATTGTATAGCTTGTGATTGAAGTGCATCATGGAAGAGTGTACATGAGGAAGTGAAGTCTTGACCCTTACGTCTAGACAAAATTGATGTAGTTAGGGTGGCTACGGGATCAAAACTCCATGGATCTCCACATATCAATGTGGTGAGGATATATAGTTTGATTAACTCTCTGGTAGTCTTGACTTTTGGTTGTAACATGGAGACCAAAAGCTAATTTTTTTTATTGTATTGTTTTTTTTCTATCATGATTTATTATTAGATTGACAAGCCTTATTTTTTTGCTAAATAGAGAGCACAAAACGTTTGACTACTATATATGGCCCTTTGTTTTGACTTAGAAAGCACAAATTTTTTTATTTTTTCGAGACAAGGACAATGAAAACTATTTGATTAGTTTGTGATATGGGAAGAATAGAAAAATTGATTGGTAGACATAGACTTTAGTATGTGATGTGGAAAGCACAAACAATTTTATTGGTAAACCTAGATATTGGTTTTTTATGTGGAGAGTGCAAACATTTTTATTATTTTGTGATGTGGAGTGCATATACAATTTGATTTTTAGACTTGCCTGATTGTTTGTGACTTTGGACAATGCATACGATTTGATGGGTAGACCTGGCCCTTCGCTATGATGTGTAGATCCTAGACATTTTGATTTGATTGTCACATGAATAGCATACAGAGTTTGATCGGTATACCTAGCACCTAGTTGTGATTCTGAGAGTGTAGATAGTTTGATTGGTAAACCTAGCCCCTAGTCATGACATTGAGAGTGCAGATAGTTAGATTGATAAACCTATCCCTTGGCTGTGGCTTGGAGGATGTACAAAATATTGATTTGTACGATTAGTCCCTAACATGGAGAGCGAAAATACCTTAATTGGTATATTTGGTCCCTAGTGGTGATGTGGAGAGTGTACATAGACTTGATCCCTAGTTATGATGTGGGAATTTTTTATAATGTTTCATAATGTAAGGATGGTTTACACCATATTTTTTTCGATTTTTGCCTCTTGTACATTTTACAACCTCTTGTTTTTCTGCAATTTGTGAGGACATTTTTTAACATGTGGTCCTCTCAAGATACTGAAAATTGTACTTTCCTTCTCTTTGGTTCATCACTCTCTTCTCTTGCTAATATGAAAAGATGTTGGTAAGCATCCATGGTGAGTTGTCGCAACTTATGCTCATGAAATTATTTGATTTTGTTGTCATAGTGCCTCTTACACATGTAACTTTTATATAAATATTTCTCAAATCTTCTCCATTAATGCAGGTTACCCCGCCAAATCTAGAATCTCTACTTTGTTATGCATACAAAAGTGCATTTCCTGTTTCATCATTTCCCCAAAGTCCATTCACTTGAAAATTCAATTATGCGGAAGCTTTAATTTTACAAATATAACAATGGTTACAAAAAACCATTAGCATTCCCATTTCGTCTGCATTCTAATTGTAATTAAAGTCACACTTCACATTGATACTCCAATAAAATTACCTACCTGGAAATTCATAATAATAATATGAGAGCTTATCTCTGTTAAATTCAAACACCCATATTTCATATGCGCTCTTCACTGTTTATCACCAATCACAAGTAACATTTGTCTCATGGTAACCATTCCATTTAATAAATATGCTACAAATTTTAATGCAATTGGCTTACCTCATAAACACCATGCAATTCAATAATTCTGTTCTCTATGCCATTAAACTGTCATCGAAGCTAATTTCGATTTCATGGAACCATTTTCCCGTTGTACCCATTATGCACTAATTATTCAAATCCGGCATTTAGTTGTTAACTCACCCATTTTCCTTTGGCTCTACATCCGCTTCAACTCACTATGCACCTCTGACATTTCAATTCAGTCAAACTACTCTTCATTCATTGATAAATACGAGTCTGCAACTTTCATTTATAGCAATCACAGCGTTCAAATTTATAGATCAGTAAAACAAAAATAAATGCTTACAGATTGGTCTTAATCTCAATGCTATGAGTTCTATCATTATTTTTAAAATCTTTCAATTCCCATGCCAGTGATTTTAGAACCTCGGCCTCTAAAAAAAAATAGTGTCTTCAATTTCTTGCTGAACTTCAACATTGACAATCTCTGTGTAGTCACCTTTCACAACGCCTTCATGATACATTCAGATTCAAAACCCAGTTAATATTAAAATCGATTTCATCATTCATAAACATACATTCGATTCAAAACTTCACGCTTTTACACGGTTTCAATCAATCAAGTATCACAGTGTAAGTGAATTCAAAACCGTTTTTCGTTGATGTTCTTGTTGCGCTGTTTATAACCAATAGCTGTGGATTGATTTAATCGATCTCAAACTATCCCAATTGACCGTATTCATTTAATTTAGAAAACAACGTTGTTCATACTTGAGTTTCTCATCACACATTAAATTTCCAATGCTGCTCAGAAACTGCTGTTTCTCAAAGCCGGAATTGGATTGCTTTGGAGCTAAATTATACAGGCTTTTAAATTGATTTAACCCAGAAAATTAACGCTCTTTTCTCACACGAGCATTCTGCACCAAATTTTGAAAATGCTTCTCTATATCGATTTATCAGTGCTATACACAAACAAAGATTGGATTCCAGCAACATATAATTCAATATATCTTCAAAGTCCAGAGATTAACTTACCGCGTCCCTCAGTCATCATCAATTCTTGTAAAACTGAAATTCAATAATGATTTCTTCAAATCGAATTTCAATAACCCTTTATGCAATGAATTACATATATATGTTCCAGAATTAAAACAAGAATTGTGCATCTTTCAACTAGTGATTACAGAAGTCAATTTACACCCAATTTCTCCTTGTATTGAATCGATCTAAATTGTGATCGATTTACCCAGTTTCACACTTGAAATTAATGCACCATCTCACACAGTCAATCAATCACCAACCAACCCATAACTTATAAATGAGATTTAATCTTCAGAAAATAAATTTTTGCATTAATACACATAGCACTTGCATAACAATCTGTCTCCTTACTTGGCCTGATTTCCCAATTGTTGGCCCTTTTACAATCTGCCGGAAGGCATCCAAGAAGAAAACCTCTCACTCTCTCACTCCCACTAACTCAATGTATTTTTCTCTCAAAATCCCTTCCTATTTATACAAATTTTTTTTTTTATCTTTTAATTAAATGCTGAATCCCTTCAATTCCTCAACAAACCCCTAAATCTCTCAACATCCCTAAAGGATAGATCTTTATCCCTAAAACCCTTCACTAATTCTAATTACCTTAAGGCTAACTTCTCTCATGTTTCCAGTTGGTTGGAGACATTTACAAATTCTCACAAATAATTAATTAAAAACATAATTAATCACTCAAAATAATATTAATATTTACATGGAATTTATAAATTCTCAAAAAATATGAGACCCCTATTTCTACTAAAATACAATGATAATATTGTGCCGGATGCTCCTGCATCAGACTCCCCATGTAAGAAATTTTATGACCACCTGGTCATAAGTCTAGATAATTATTTCCTCCTGGATCCCAAACTTTATTTTGTAATATTTCCTTGTTTGTCAATTGCTTTATTGTTGTTGTTATCTGCTGTTGTCCTCCAGGCTTCCATATTTTGTATTTTGTGCTGTAATGCTCCACTTGCTCTGCCTCCCAAGTCTGCTACAGTCTTTCTTTTGTTGCTTCTCTTTTGTCTTGCTACTGCCAGTCTCTTCTGGGATTCTTTCGTCATCAGTCTTCTGATACTTTCAATCTCTTGGTCTAATAAATCTCTCGGCTGTTGATTTCTTGCTGCCTGCTGAGATAAGATGGCTTGCTCAGTTTTTACTTTCTCTATCTGTACTATCACTTGTTGACTTCTTGTTTCTTTGCTTGTTTCTGTTCTGACTGCCACCAGATCATCCATGCCCTCTTGTCTTCTGGAACAAAAACTTCTTCTTCCTTCATTTGACTGCTCAACTGAGTCAAATGTTCTTCAACTCCTGCAATAACACCTCCATTCACAAAACACTTGTTAGGACAAAAATCATAAGGCCTTAGTGCCTTTTCTCCCTTTGCCAGCATTTGAATATGTTGTCCTGAATTTTCCATCTCAACCAGCACATCAGTATGCTGATTCTCTCTACTCAAAGAATCCTTTGAAGAATTCTCAAGACTGTCAACCAGTCTTCCTCTCACATCATCTGCTTCCATGATATCTTTTTGCACTCGTTCACGGTATTGAACCCTTTCTTCTGTCATCTCTCTGTCATACTCCGAATTTTTCAACAAATATTCTAGCAATGCAATTTCTCTGTGACATTGCTGAAGCATAACATCACCATCACTTACAGTCCCTACATTCATATACAACTTGTCAGTTTGAAAACTACAAGTTTCAACAACCTTAACCGTTGGTTCATATACCAGCTCTTCCAGCTGATCCTCTTCTTCATTCACATGAACTTCCTCTTCAACAAAACCTGCAATCACATCACAACTGTCAGCTATAAAAACACAAGAGTTCACATTATCCAACTGATCTGGATTTGCCCAATAATTCAAGAAATCGTCAATGATCTCCTCCTCTATTTGATCAATTGAAACCTCCTCTTCCAAGTCAACTGCTCTGAGTTGCGTACACTTCAACTGTACATCCATCATCTGCTCGAGCTTCTTCAGCTCTTCCATTAACTGCATGTTTATCTTTCGATCTCTTTTCTGTTGTAGCTTCTGCCACTTCACTTTCTTTCCCTTCAGTGGAAATATCCATCCTCTATTCTGGTTTTCTTTCTCTCGCAACCATTCCTCTAGTACCTGCAATTACACTTTCATTACTGCAATCTCTCTTTCTCTGACTTCTGCAGTCATCTCATCACTGTGGAATTCCTCTGACACTCTTCTTTGATCCTCCATGATCACTTTCTCCATGAGTTGTTCACTCACCATAAGTTGTACTAGCCTTTACGACAGCAATCTCATCTGCTGCCACTTACCTCACCAAGCCCTCCTCACTCAGTCTTTTGGTAAGTACTGGTTCACTGCTTCTGGAACCTCTTTGAGCACTCTCCTCTGCTCACTCTTTAGGCTATCTCTTCAACTTACCTTCTTCTTCAGGACACTGCAATTGTCCTCCTTATTCAGCCTTTAGCTGAATGTCAGGTTCAATGCCATCGTCTTCTCTGCAACCATAAACCTCAATCATAAATTTCAAATCAGAAAATCATCTCACCTACCTGATCTCATCCTTCATTCGCCTCTGTAATTTCCTTCACTGTAATCTTGTTCACTTGCAATTATATATGCATATCAGATTTAAAATCTGATCTTCCTTTCAGTCTTTCAACAAAAAAACATTTCAGTTCAACAAAATCTTCTTGTCATCATTCAGAAAATAAATATTTCAACAGAGCATTCCGGCTCTGATACCAAAATTGACACAGGCAAAGCCTGCAATACCCAGGATCTTTTCTTTTTTAAAAACATGCATATAAGAATGCATGCTCAAATCCAATCTCAATCTCTGGCAAATTTATATTTTACCATTTATGCGGAAGCTCATTTAAATTCAATTCAAATCAACTCAATATGCACCTGTGTTTATACACATCATCCCAATTTACAATTAGCATTTCCAATCCCAGTTTTCATGTCTTCATATTAGATAAACATCCTTCATTCAAAAGCCCAATCTTGTACATGAGCCTTTTAAGATCAGATTTCTCTTTATGATCACATTTCAACCAAGCAAATGCGCCATTTTCTAACATTCAATTAGACACTGTTTTAAACCAAACCAACCAAACTCATATAGCTTCATGATTATTCAAATAAGACGCCTACTGGGCAATCTCACACAACTCAATTGCGGAAGCTTTGTCTTAACATATGTTTACACATTTTAATGGTTTATGGAAACCATATTTCAAGCCGGCTCTTTCATGCAATCAACCTTAAACTTTAAATCAATTGTATGAAATTATAAACCAACAATCCATCCTGACTCGCAAATTTCATTTTTATAATGCCATACTTTAAATTCAAGAATACACCCACACCATGGAAATCGATCCTTACAGCAAAATCATTTTAATCACTTCGATCCACACAAATTATACATCTTTATGGCTACAGACTTACCTTCAAAAACACCCTTTAATTTCAATTGGACCTCCTTACTTTGCTGCGGTCATTACATAACTCGAAATTTTATATCAATGCTGCAATTATTTTGCGTTACTCTGCAAACTGGCTTACTGCTCCATGTATTTATCACCGGCAATGTGACTTCACAATGCTAGGACTACACTTCTTCCAGCATGCCAAACATTTTACAATATGTATGAAACAACTACTGAACCACTGCAATTCGCTCTGTCATATTATGCATTTCCAAATGGGTAAAATGATCTGATTTTTTTTTTCTGCAAACAATTTCATTATTGAAACCCTCATTTCTGTACAAACTGCATGTCTTTAACCAATTCAAATCTGGGTTTATACGCTCAATTTCTTCCCTATGAAATTTCATAAAATTCGGATTCAAATTAAAACTGAATGCTCACACAATTTACCACGCACTTACCATTCTGCTGCACATAGACTCTGACATTCAGCGCACCCAATTCAAGAAACAGTTCTGCAAAGTCGCCTTTCACAATGCCTTCAGGAGTTGTCGGAAGCTTCTAACTCACAACGCATATCCAGAACTCGACTTTTAATCAATTTGAAACAATGATCAATATTTTCAATTTTGAACTCTACTCTTTAACCAGAACTTGCCCTGTAACCAGATTTTCAGTACTGTAAAATATGAATCGATTTCACTCCTCTTCGAGCATTACGTCTTCAATGTATTTTCCAGATTTAAACCAATAATCATCGATTCTCTCTTGATCGATTTCTTCACCCTGCGTTTCTTTTATGCAGCTCCTAACTTCATATTGCTAGGTGTTCTCTCTTTTTAGTTGCAGTCAATCAAATCCAAACAACCATTCATTCGACCCATATAGTTTAACAATTATCATGCAGAGATTAATAACTTATATGCAGAGCTCTACATAATATTTGATCTCCCTCAGATTCATTGAATTATGCACATTCTTATTCCACAGGAATTAATGCACCAATTAACCAACAAATACTAGCAAATTCACTCTTAACACAGTAATTGATCCATACATGAATTGACCAATCTAAGGCGTATAACTCAAAATTACACTTTCATAGAAAATGAACATACTTACAAACTTTTCTTCTTGGCCCAATATTCAATGTTCATGGCCCTTACAATTTGCCAGAGGCGTACAGCCTTGGTTGTTCAAAACCAGCTCTCAACCACACTCTCACTCTCTCCAACTATCTCAAAAATGTATTTTTCTCTCAAAACCCCTTCCTATTTATACAATTTTAAAAATGATCTAATTAAATTCTCAATCCCCTTAATATCTCATCAAATCCCTAAATCTCTCAACATCCCTAAAAGATAGATTCTCATCCCTAAAACTTAGAAACTAATCCCAACTTAGGCTCCTTCATTAATTCTAAATAATCTAGAAAGTAATTTCTCTCACAAATAATTAATTAACCACTCAAAATAATATTAATATTTACATGATATTTTAATATTTCTTCAAAACATGAAACCCCCTAGCTTAGGTAAAATACAATGTGTTTTTCGGAGATGATGCTCCTGCATCAAAAACTTCAATATAACAATTGTCAAACATGAGACATTAGAAATTTGTTATAAACTTTAAAAAGCAATATAGTGCTTTATGAGGTCATCCATACTATTATGACAATTTAGAACCAAAAGAAATGTAAAATAAGTTTTAAACAACATACCGTCAGTACAACAGTTCCGATTGACATGATTAGTGTCATGCTGAGATGTTTTGGAATTCACCGAAGTCTAAAAAAAACTTCTAACTACCTTGGCGTTTGGACGAATGGGCTTTTTCGAGGTCAACTGTCTAGTTGTAGACTTTCAGGTGCCTAGTTGAAATTTATAAAGCATCATTGAAACTGTTTTTGAAATTCAAAAAATATGGTTGAAGATGTTATATCCAAGGGAAAAATTTCTTTCTCTTGAAATTGACAAAGCATCGTAAAAGTTGTTGCATCCTGGGAAATCTTCTTTCTAAGCATTTCTTTCCCACTAACTTCATGGAATTTTGTGTGAGGAATGTGAACATTAAAAACATAACTGCAAAATAAAATGAAATTTAGAACATATTACTTCCAAAAGCTTAAATGAACCAAACATTTTACTTAAACATGTCTAGTCACCTTCTTTTATGAGAATTTCCTAGTTCTGCACACTTAAACACTCGAGATGGACATTTGTTCTTTTGGCAAATTTCATGCAACAATCTGCGTGGACCTCCTTGAACTTTGGGTGGACCTGTTTGGAAAACAAGTATCTAGGTTAAGTTTAGTATTTTTTTTCGCATATAAATATTATTACCATAAATCCTAGTTATTCAAAAAATATTTACAAAATATAAATATACATATTTATATTACAATAATATTACAAACTCCAAATATAATTGCAAGTGAACAGGATTACAGTGAAGGAAATTACAGAGGCGAATGAAGGATGAGATCAGGCAGGTAAGATGATTTTCTAATTTGAAATTTATGATTGAGGTTTATGGTTGCAGATAAGACGATGGCATTAAACCTGGCATTCAGCTAAAGGCTGAATAAGGGGGACAATTGCAGTGTCCTGAAGAAGAATGTAAGTTGAAGAGATAGCCTAGAGAGTGAGCAGAGGAGAGTGCTCAAAGAGGTTCCAGAAGCAGTGAACCAGTACTCACCAAAAGACTGAGTGAGGAGGGCTTGGTGAGGTAAGTGGCAGCATAAGAGATTGTTGTCGTAAAGGCTAGTACAACTTATGGTGAGTGAACAACTCATGGAGAAAGTGATCATGGAGGATCAAAGAAGAGGTTCATAGGAATGCCACGACGATGAGATGACTGCAGAAGTCAGAGAAAGAGAGATTGCAGTAATGAAAGTGTGATTGCAGGTACTAGAGGAATGGCTGAAAGAACGGGAAAACCATAATAGAGGATGGATCTTTCCACTAAAGGGAAAGAAAGTGAAGTGGCAGAAGCTACAACAAAAAAGAGATTGACAGATAAACATGTAGTTAATGGAAGAGCTGAAGAAGCTCGAGCAGATGATGGATGTACAGTTGAAGTGCACGCAACTCAGAGCCGCTGAGTTGGAAGAGGAGGTTTCTATTGATCAAATAGAGGAGGAGATCATTGATGATTTCTTGAATTATTGGGCAGATCCAGATCAGCTGGATAATGTGAACTCTTGTGTTTTTATAGCTGATAGTTGTGATGTGATTACAGGTTTTGTTGAAGAGGAAGTTCATGTGAATGAAGAAGAGGATTAGCTGGAAGAGCTGTTATATGAACCAACGGTTAAGGTTGTTGAAACTTGTAGTTTTCAAACTGACAAGTTGTATATGAATGTAGGGACTCTAAGTGATGGTGATGTTATGCTTCAGCAATGTCACAGAGAAATTGCATTGCTAGAATATTTGTTGAAAAATTCGGAGTATGACAGACAGATGGCAGAAGAAAGGGTTCAATACAGTGAACGAGTGCAAAAAGATATCATGGAAGTAGATGATGTGAGAGGAAGACTGGTTGACAGTTTTGAAAATTCTTCAGACGATTCTTTGAGTAGAGAGAATCAGCATACTGATGTGCTGGTTGAGATGGAAAATTCAGGACAACATATTGAAATGTTGGCAAAGGGAGAAAAGGCACTGAGGCCTTATGATTTTTGTTCTAACAAGTGTTTTGTGAATGCAGGTGTTATTGCAGGAGTTGAAGAACGACTCAGTTGAGCAGTCAAATGAAGGAAGAAGAAGTTTTTTGTTCTAGAAGACAAGAGGGCATGGATGATCTGGTGGCAGTCATAACAGAAACAAGAAAAGAAACAAGAAGTCAACAAGTGATAGTACAGATAGAGAAAGTAAAAACTGAGCAAGCCGTCTTAACTCAGCAGACAGCTAGAAATCAGCAGCCGGGAGATTTATTGGATCGAGAGATTGAAAGTATCAGAAAACTGATGACGAAAGAATCCCAGAGAAAAACGGAAATAAGAAAGAAAAGGAAAGACAACAAGAGAAAGACAGCGAAAGATTGCAAGAGCAGAGCAAGTGGAGCACTACAGCACAATATACGGAAGCTTGGAAAACAACAGCAGATAACAACAGCAGTAAAGCAATTGGCAAGCAATGAAAGATTACAAAATAAAATTTGGGATCCAGGAGGAAATATCCAGACTTATGACCAGGTGGTCATGAATTTTCTTACATGGGGAGTCTGATGCAGGAGCATCATCTCCGAAAAACACATTGTATTTTACCTAAGCTAGGGGGTTTCATGTTTTGAAGAAATATTCAAATTCCATGTAAATATTAATATTATTTCGACTGATTAATTAATTATTTGAGAGAAATTAGTTTCTAGATTATTTAGAATTAAAGCCTAAGTTGGGATTAGTTTCTAAGTTTTAGGGATGAGAATCTATCTTTTAGGGATGTTGAGAGATTTAGGGATTTGATGAGATATTAAGGCGATTGAGCATTTAATTAGATCATTTTTAAAATTGTATAAATAGGAAGGGGTTTTGAGAGAAAAATACATTTTTGAGATAGTTCGAGAGATTGAGAGTGTGGTTGAGAGCTGGTTTTGAACAGCTAAGGCTGTAAGCCTCTGGAAAATTGTAAGGGCCATAAACATTGAATATTGGGCCAAGAAGAAAATTTTGTAAGTATGTTCATTTCCTATGAAAGTGTAATTTTGAGTTATACGCCTTAGATTGGTCAATTCATGTATGGATCAATTACTGTGTTAAGAGTGAATTTGCTGGTATTTGTTGGTTAATTGGTGCATTAATTCCTGTGGAATAAGAATGTGCATAATTCAATGAATCTGAGGGAGATCGAATATTATATAGAGCTCTAGATATAAGTTATTAATCTCTGCATGATAATTGTTAAACTATATGGGTCGAATGAATGGTTGTCTGGATTTGATTGACTGCAACTAAAAAGAGCGAGTGCCCAGTAATATGAAGTCAGGAGCTGTATAAAAGAAACGCAGGGTGAAGAAATCGATCAAGAGAGAATCGATGATTATTGGTTTAAATCTGGAAAATACATTGAAGACGTAATGCTCGAAGAGGAGTGAAATCGATTCATATTTTACAGTATTGAAAATCTGGTTGCAGGGTGAGTTCTGGTTAAAGAGCAGAGTTCTAAATTGAAAATTTTGATCATTGTTTCAGATTGATTAAAAGTTGAGTTCTGGATATGCGTTGTGAGTTAGAAGCTTCCGGCAACTCCTGAAGGCATTGTGAAAGGCGACTTTGCAGAATTGTTTCTTGAATTGGATGCGCTGAATGTCAGAGTCTACATGCAGCAGAATGATAAGTGCGTGGTAAATTGTGTGAACATTCAGTTTTAATTTGAATCCGAATTTTATGAAATTGCATAGGGAAGAAATTGAGCGTATAAACCCAGATTTGAATTGGTTAAAGACATGCAGTTTGTACAGAAATGAGGGGTTCGGTAATGAAATTGTTTGCAGAAAAAAATCAGATCATTTTACCCATTTGGAAATGCATAATTGACAGAGCAAATTGCAGTGGTTCAGTAGCTGTTTCATACATATTGTAAAATGTTTGGCATGCTGGAATAAGTGTAGTCCTAGCATTGCGAAGTCACATTGCCGGTGATAAATACATGGAGCAGTAAGCTAGTTTGCAGAGTAACGCATAATAATTGCAACGTTGATATAAAATGTCGAGTTATGTAATGACCGCAGCAAAGCAAGGAGGCCCAATTGAAATTAAAGGGCGTTTTTGAAGGTAAGTCCGTAGCCATAAAGATGTATAATTTGTGTGGATCGACGTGATTAAAATGATTTTGCTGTAAGGATCGATTTCCATGGTGTGGGTGTATTATTGAATTTAAAGTCTGGCATTATAAAAATGAAATTTGCGAGTTGGGATGGATTGTTGGTTTATAATTTCATACAACTGAATTAAAGTTTAAGGTTGATTGCATGCAAGAGCCGGCTTGAAATATGGTTTCCATAAACCATTAAAATGTGTAAACATATGTTAAGACAAAGCTTCCGTAATTGAGTTGTGTGAGATTTCCCAGTAGGCGTCTTATTTGAGTAAGCATGAAGTTATATGAGTTTGGTTGGTTTGGTTTAAAACAATGTCTAATTGAATATTAGAACATGGCGCATTTGTTTGGTTGAAATGTGATCATAAAGAGAAATCTGATCTTAAAAGGCTCATGTACAAGATTGGGCTTTTGAATGAAGGATGTTTATTTGATATGAAGACATGAAAACTGGGATTGGAAATGCTAATTGTAAATTGGGATGATGTGTATAAACACAGGTGCATATTGATTTGATTTGAATTGAATTTAAATGAGCTTCCGCATAAATGGTAAAATATAAATTTGCCAGAGATTGAGATTTGGATTTGAGCATGCATTCTTATATGAATGTTTTTTTAAAAAAAAGATCCTGGGTATTGCAGGCTTTGCCACAATTGTTATATTGAAGTTTTTCACAAACCTCATATGGTACAATGGTTGTCAGGAGTTCCCTCATTTGATTCATGAACATTGACAACAAGATAAAAAACATAATTCTATATAGATAATGTATATACTCTTGTTTGGTGAAACTATTGTTATCACGATGGTTCTAGACAGTGTCCACGAATGATGTTAGTTTAATGCACGATGTAGATTCTTGAATTATTTCCATTTATTTTCATATTCACATCTTTATTTTATTAATAATTATAGATTTATTATCTGCTCTTTGTTGATCAATTTAGATGGTTTGGCAAGCAACATTATAACTTGTCATGGAGATTAGAAAAGCAATATACCATGTGGTCAATTAGGATTTTCTCAAAATGTGTAACTCACCATCACTCTTGTTGGAAGTCTCACACACCTAATATGTTTTAAAAACTCATAGTATATTTGAAATTTCATGCTGATTTATTGGTCAATCAAATAAAGGGTTCAAAGAAAACATAATGGTATTTTTGACATGTTATTTGAAAAAGAAATACAATTGCAAGAAAATATACATTAAATTATAAAAACCAATATGCATTAAATTATATTCACTAAAATATGTAGTTATCCAAGGCTGAAAGTGAAAAACATGCTAGATTAAAAGATGAGTGAAAACATTTAAATGATTGTTTACAATGCTACTCACCAACTTTTTTTCAATGATAATTTTAATTTATATTCCTAATAAAATTTGGTCAAAATGAAAAGATATGATTCCTCAAGAATTTAATTGATATTATATATTATATATATATATGAAAATGAGAATAAATATATTATGGTGCAAAAAAACTAATTTCTTACAACACCAAATACACTTGAACATACCATCCCACACCATTAACATGCATTACCAACTAAGTGTGTCATTAATGTGCATTACCCACTTAAGTTGAATAATTTAAAATACTGGAATGTGTACATTTCCACATAATTGATTCTATATTGATAAGAATTGTATAGATTTTAGCTTTAGGTTAAATTTGTAAGTTCTCATAGAATAACAAGATTAGTATTTTTCATTAGCAAAAGTTGAGTTTTGGAAATCAAGACAATTATGTTAAATTTCAATATATTAGTATCTTTTACAATATTAAATTTTATTAGATTTTATATAATTAGTATTTAGGATTGTTACCATAATTTAGATATTTACAAATGTACAAATAATATAAATATAATTAAAAAAATAATATTATAATATAGATATTTATATTTGGAATTTGTAATATTGTTATAATATAAATATGTATATTTATATTTTGTAAGGATTTTTTGAATAGCTAGGATTTATGGTAATAATATTAAAAAAGATAAAAAAAAATCTAAATTTAACCTAGATACTTACCTTTTTTTCAAGAGGTCCACCCAAGGTTCAAGTAGGTCGACACAAATTGTTGCATGAAATTTGCCCAAAGAACAAATGGGCATCTCTAGTGTTTAAGTGTGTAGAGCTAGGCAATTCTCACAAAAGAAGGTGACTAGACATCTCTAAGTAAAATGTTTGGTTCATTTAAGATTTTAAAAGTAGGCAATTCTGACAAAAGAAGGTGCCTAGACATGTCTAAGTAAAATGTTTGGTTCATTTAATATTTTAAAAGTAATTTGTTCTGACTTTCTTTTTATTTTGTAGTTATGTTTTTACTCTTCACATTTCTTCCACCGAATTCCATGAAGTTAATGGAAAAGAAATGCTTACAAAGAAGATTGCACAGGATGCAATGACTTCAACCATGCTTATTGAATTGCAAAAGAATTTTCAATGATACTTTATGAATTTCAAAGGAAAGAACTTTTAGGACTTGGCTCTTATCAAATTTCCAAATATTTAATTTAAATGAGAGTATGATAAATTAGTTGCCTAGACTTTAATAATAAGTGCTTCTAGTTTATGTCCAAGTTTTGTATGCAATGAGTTGTAATTAGTTACCTTTATAAGCTAGTTAAATTCAACTCTATATGTTATGCCTTATGTGTAATTATTTACAACCATTGGTATATATCAACTATGCAATTATTATTTTCCTTATTCATGTTTCCTATTTATAGTTTAGCACGTACTTATTGATTGATTTTATGTACATTTTGGTTGGCTATTCTAATTCAATTATAATCTACGATGTTTATTTTTGTATGGAATCTCCTAATGCAATTATGTTTGTACGATATGCACAAAGTGAAATTCATTCACTTGGTAATTCCAAAGTCAAAAAATTGTAATTCTATAATTATAATTTTATTTTATTTTTTATTTCTTTTTCTTTTGAATTTAGATCAAAGATTGAAAATGTTTTATTTTTTCCATTTAATTTTTACCAATTTAATTTAGTATATAAACATGCAATCAAATTTGTTTTACAGTTATGCTTTTACTATTCATATATTTTGAATAGGATTTGAAAAGTTAGTGGAAAAGAAATGCCTACAAAGAACATTGCCCATATTAAGGAATTTTAATGATGCTTTGTGAATTTCAAAAAGGAATTATAGGACCTGAATCTTATCAAATGCCTTAAGATTTAATTTAAATGAGAGTATGATAAACTGGTTGTCCAATATCACAATTGTAGATGATAAGTGTTTCAAGTTTATTTCCTTGTTTTGTTTTGTTTTGAATGCCTTGCAATGAATTATTTTTATAACCTAGTTAAATCCAAGTCTATTTCTTGTGCCTTGTTTGTGATGATTTGCAACCATTGTTATATATCTTATATCTTATGTGTAGTGAATGTTTTTTATTTATTCTTGTTTATTTTTTGATTTTATATACATTTTGATTAGGTATTCTATTGTTACCATGATTTATGATGTTGACTTTTATATGGATGGTCCTAATGCACCAATATATAAATATGTATTTATATGATATGCACATAATGAAAATTCATTCATTAAGTAACCCCAAATTCAAAAAAAAAGTTTCATAGTTATGTGTGTGTGTGTGTGAGAGAGAGAGAGAGAAAATTTAGTTTGAGATTTAAAATGTTCAATTTTGTGTATTTAATTTTTGTCAACTTAATTTTTCATATAAATATAACTATTTTCTTATTAAATATCCACAATTTTTTAATTTATAAGATATATTCTCACTGCATATAGATACTATTAGCTCCTACTTTTATCTTCTTCCTACTATATTTGAACAGTCATAAAATTTAACAAAGAAACATTCTTTCATCATAGATAGAATTTGTTACAAGTATTCATCAAATTTATGTCGTTTTCATCACAAATGGAATTTTCTATAACATTCATATGTATGCTCCCATGGCTTTTATTCCTCACTATTAGCTGAGACTCTCAACTATTCCCCATGACATTTGGCCTCAGATATAATGAAGAGTAAATCCCACACAAATTAAAATTTAAATCTCATACTTTTCTATCCTATCTTGTTATAGAAATTTCAAATTGCATAAATTCTTAGAACCTAAATTTCAATCTCACTACTTTCAAACTCACATCCTCATTTCAAGATTTTTTTGCAACTAAATTAACTTATAAAATATATAATTTTGTTTTGAAATTTCTCATAGCTATATATGAGATACTCTCACAACATCTTCATTTCAAGATTTATTTGCAATTGAATTAACTTACAAATATATAATTTTGTTTTTGAAATTTCTCATAACTATATACTAAAATTTAGCTTTTTTTATAGGAGTACTATATTAGTTTATTTTGCAAAATATAGCCATGTTAATTCAACTCCTAAAAAATGGAAATAAATTTCAAATAATTTTTGTAAGAGTATTTTGTTCTTATCTACAATTAATATATCAAAAATTTCAATGTTTATGTACAT
>APFE030563453.1:1807-63020 GCA_000404065.3 Pinus taeda
TGGGATCTTGATTAGTGTCTTCTCTCTGATAGTTCTTGCTTCCACTTGAAGAATGATGATCTCTTACTCATCCCTGGTCGAAAATGGAGTGGCAAGTGTCAGAGGGGAAGCTTCTGGAATATTCCATGATCTTCCACCTCGCATTTTTGTCCCTGCCATTTGTCCATTCCCGACCATCGCACCCTACAGAAGAGAAAATCAGTATGCATCACACCTTGTACACTGGGAAGGTGATATGCATCGCACCTCCTGCATTGAGCTTTCAGTATGGTCCAGTTTTGACCATTTATGAGCAATTTTCAGTGTAGAACTTCTGGGAGATGATGTAATCATTTGACGTTGTTCCTTTAGGCCGTGAAGAAACACTTTTAGGGACTTAGGAGCCCTCAGTTTATGTACATTTATGATTGGGGTTGAAGTGCCCAAAAATGTCTATAACACCAGGTGACATGATTTTCCTTGAATAACATTGATGAGTTAGCTTGCATTTGCGAATAACAATTAGTGATAGTTGTCTCACTACTAGTTCAATAACTAAGTTATAATAGTTTTTCCACTCTTTTAAAAATATTATTAATATTATTTTTAAATTACAAGAAATGTAAATGAAAATTTCCATTACAAATTCCTGGTCACGATATACCACAATGATTTGGTTCATAAAACAATTTGATAATCCCATAAAATCCTTCAAATAATTATTTTATATTATTGCATCTTGACGTTATTAGGAGGTATTATCATGTTGCGTGGTTGGTTTCAATTCATTGTTATCATACTTGGAGGGTTTTTGTTATATTTAGTGTATTTATTATTTGTTTATTATCTATTGCATTGTTATTGATTAATTTGGAGTTTTGTATCCTTTTTCTTTTCCCCGCCTCAAAAATATAATTGTATACATTTCGTTTTCAAAGTACAATATGTTATTAGAATGAAAAAAATATTTTCTTTCAATTATCTTGCCTCGAAAATGTTATTGTATGTATTTTATTGATATTGTTATTTTTTGAGAATAACAATCTAGTTTATCTAAATTTGGTATTTTTTCTGCCCTTAAGTGTCCACCACCATCAAGGTAAAATTGCATGTGTTGCAAGTAGGTGGATTGATTTTATGTGCTAATTGAATTGGTTAGTCATAGCTAGTTTCTAAATTTTCCAATCAGCTAAGGCATAGTGTTGTTTTCTCTTCTAGTTAGTTTTGTGAATTATCTATATTACTAAAAAAGATAAACATTTGCATCAAGGCTTCTTTTTCACGTCACTTGTAGTGTGCAGAGGAATATGTTGTACATGTATAAGGAAGATAATGGTCAATATTGGATGCAGACAATATAAGATTATTTTTGTTATTAATTATTGGCTATGCTTAGGGGCACTCCCTTAGGTACCACCATACCAATGCAAGCATTGAATGACAAGTGGATGTCTCACACAATGGATAGAGAGATGGAGATTCAATCAACTCAAGACGAGAGGAGAGCATTTTCAGAATGATTTTTATTTCTTAATTACCCATATATTTATCGTTGTTAAGAAAGAGAGATCCCTCCCATTATAACAAAATATAGCAACCCCAAATGATGAATAATTCCAAGCATCAAGGGGCTAGTCTTATGCATAGTGCATTTCAAAAAGTCTTTCCACTATAATTATTAACCACAGAAAGTGGAAAAACCTATAGGAGAAAAGTTTTCTCCTATCTTGGTTAGCCCACTAGCCAACAACCATACCTATTGCTCATCTATGATGATATGCCACATCCTCTGCCATGCATGGGTCATACACCTCTCACCATTTGACATGCCTCTTAAATGATGGTGGGATACCACTTGGCAGATAATTTAACCATTTTACAATCAAGTGCTATTAATTAATGTTTTGGGAATTCTAATATAAATAAAATGGGCTATCTAAATGACTAAACAATCTTGACTGTAAACTTCTTCTCTCACCTTACTGGGGGGGTTAGTCTTTAACTCTAGTTTAGTGGGACATCCACTTAGGCCCTAGGGTTATAGGAGGGGCACTAGTTGGGAAACATGGATTTGCGTAGCATGTCCATAACTATTGCATACTTACCAATTTTTACATTTCCCTTGATATCACATCCACCCTTTGGGATAGCTATTATTATTTTAGTGGTATTCGACACCAATGCATCCATATCTTTGAGATACGGTCAAAAAAATTTTTTTTGGAGGTTTAAAAAGCTACAAGAAAGATAAAAGAATAAAATGGCTTCAACAAAAGGAAAATAAGAGTTAAAATGCAAAAAAGGGCCAAAACATAATTAGCGCATGCGAAAAAGCCTAGCATGAGCTCTACCCCCCTCATTAGCCATCACTCGGTTCCTGAGCACTAGATGCTCCATCACATAATGAGAAACCCTTGTATATCCAAAAACTGATGAAGGAGAATTTGACTCATCTTCAAGGGGTAAATAAATGTTACATCGTAAAAAACAAGCTTGGACACCTAAGTTATTCCCCATATACAAGAATTATAAAAAATAAGTAAAAGGCACACCAGAGGGGTGGAAAAAGTAGGCTAACGAAAGGGGTACATTCCTCTGCAATTTCTCCCTCCATTACATTTATACATTGAGAATATGCACCCACATCAACTATTCCCATGGCCATCATACTTAGCAATGAATTTGTTCCCCTCCTTTGCCATTTATTGTCACTAACACCTATGACCTAAAGGGTTGACCTTGGAAACATGACCTCCCCTTAGGGGATAGAAGAACCTAATAAGATTGATTACCTAGCCACATCTAACAAGGTAAGGAACACTTTTACGATTCTTGGTCTAGTTATATATTTGAAGGTGCTTCTAGTTTAAAGTCTTATTATGCCTACAACAATGAAGTATGGTCTACTATGATGCATATATGGTCATTGTCTCTAATGAGTGGCTTCTTCACTTGACTTTAAAATTGTTTCTCCAAGTGGTTTCACTAAAGCAGAAGAGGCCTTCAGGGAACACTCATTCGATGCCTACTTCATATGATGCCTAGGCTATACTACACTTACATAGAGTAGTGATGACCTTGTAGATGCAACTTTTCCCTTCTAGAGCAGAGCATTGGGAACTTTTCTGATATTTCCAATTTATTAACACCTCATATCATCCTCAGACACTAAAACATGAGGTCACTTTACTTAGCATTGGAAATTCTTGATGATGTACCTAGTGGAACCAACATACCCTTGGGCTACCCTTCACATTATTTTATGGGTATGCATTGACGTGAATTCCGATAGATGATGATCATCCCCAATATGATTAGGGAGGGATTGTACTATCTCATGGATCCCCAACGTTGGAGAGATATGGCACCGCGTTGTCTTAATGCCTCCCACAAATATTACATAGGGCCCCTTGAATTTTGGACACATGGATATATTTTGAGGACTGATTTGAGGATTGTTCCTCAATTCATGTTTATTATGATTGTTAAAGATGCATATAACCCATATTTCACGCTTTTGGTGCCTTACTAGCCCTAAAAGGGCATGATGTGATGCTTGGAGAGGGATTTTGGCTCACACGTGTGAAACAATTGTGGCTTGTTTTGTTTTATCAAAGTACTGGGTTAGCTTGTAACCCACTTACTTCATGTATATTCAAAATAAAATATGTTCTAGGGATTTTTGATGGATTAATGGATGCCATAGATCTCATATAAATGAAGGATCACTCCATTCTTATATTTCATCATCACTTCTGGATTTCAACATCCTTAAGCATGCCCGAGTTAACCTTGTTTTTTTGGAGATTTGATTTTTTAGAACTATTGCTGTTGGATACTAATTTGTGTCTTGGAGACATCTTTTTGGGATTGAAAGAAAACAATTTCTTGGAAAAATTATAGGTGTTATTGCAGATTTTAATGTTTTTTCATGTAATGAATATATGCTAGGGATTTTCTCTTGTTGCATGTCTAAATGCATATCTTTATTGGAAAATCTTGCTTATCATTGCATGTTAGATTTTATTTTCTTTGAATTCCATAGAGGACCCCCTAAATATCTTTCCTCTAATTAATTTATGCCCTCATAAAAATATGACTAGTGTTTGCATGTGAAAACTAGGGTTTTCAATTTACTCCAAGCATTGATTTGATTTCTCTTAATTTTAGAGCTAAAGACTCCATAACCCAAGTAGGGAAAGACACTAGGAATCCTTGTGGTGGTAAAAAATATTAAGACTTTATCTTTCCCTTATCTATTTTTCTAACCTTTAAGGCAAGCTGATAAGGATAGGGCATAGGGTTGAATTCAATAGGGCCCTTAAAAGATGAATGTTGAGGCTTTTCTAGCATGAATTCACCTTGAAAGCACACTTTCACTCAAAATATATAATTTTCCATACTTTAACTAGCCATAATAGGGATGACATCATCAATAGACATTTTTTTCCCTAATGAAACCCTAACTTTACCTAAGATTTCAACTTGGGGCTAAAATTGGAGGTTTTCCCTCTCTTTTTGTTTATTTCAGCATTAACAAACCTTTTTCTTTGTTCTTTTATGCTTGTATACTCCTTTGTTGAGCTACATCTGAAAAGCTTAGGTGTTAAGTACGTATATGATACGTTATTCCTAGAAATAGAGAATTGTGCCTTTGTCTGTCTAAGAAGTACCTTTCTTAGCATTTGATCCATATCACCTTGAGCCAATTGATTTAGAAAACCATTTAGGTGAGAACTAGGAAGTCTCTCATGTGGTGAAATTCCACTAAAGAGCAGGTTGATGATTGTTAAGGTGACAGTGAAAATCCACCTTATATGCATCAAAGTGTGGCCTTTCCCTTGTGAGGTATTTCATAAGGCTTGCTAGATTTTCTGGAAAAGTTTACACTGCCATTGTGAGGGAGGATTTGAATAAACCTCCTTGTAATCTAAAGAATACTATTCATTAATTTTTTATGATAATACGATACACAACAACAAGATAAATTATCACATGGAAACTCCATTTTCATGAGGAAAGGAAACCTGGAATTGATCCTCACATATCAAAGGAGGACAAGTGGTTACCCTGGGATCCTTGCTTTGGATAGGTTAAAGATGAAGGTAAAAGTAAAAACTTGGTTTCATTATAGCATGTCTCCCATTAACATAGAAGGAATCTACTGTAATGGCTACAACCACCCTCCAAAATTTAGCCTATGCTTCGTTTTGGAGCCTCCCTCCTAAATCACAACAGCTTATCTTGCACTGAACCAGGTACTTGTGCTTTGATTGAGCTTTATATTTTGCATCTTGGATTGTGTTTTATTACTTGCTTTACTGTCTAACCCACAAGCCGATTTGCTCACTTGGTTTTAACCTGATTCTAGGCTTGCATTAGTGAACTGCGCAATCCTTGAGGGCAACCAACCTTGCTCTCGGCAATTCCGTAGTTCAAGCCAACAGTGACTCTTCAGCTCTAGAATTGAGTAGAACCCGCTGATAGCTAGCCTTTAGCTAGGACACTGTGCAGAGCATAAGAGGCATCTAGGGCCACTCAACCCAAAAATTGTGCATAAGCTTTCCCTGAGCAACGTCTCGATGCATGAGCCAGTGAGTTGCGTAGTTCTCCTCGGAACTGCACAATCTCTCTGGGCAATGCATGGAAGATTTTTCCCAAAAAAGGAAAAAGAGAAAAATAAAAAAAGTGAATAATAAATCCTATAAAATAGGTATCTATTTCTAGCAGTCTAGAGGTGGCACTTGAATTGTTTTGGCAACTGTTGCCAAGTGTCGATTTTTCCTAGATTTTTGGCCTTTGTGTCATAAACCCTAAATTGACTAAATCTATTTAACGGATGTTGCTAGAGCTCATTTTCACATTCCATCTTGGAGCTCTGGAATTCTCAAGGATATCTAGGAAGCTTTTGCACAAGCGTCGCAACTTTTTCAAGTAAGTCTTGCTTTTCTAGTCTTTTGATGCTTTTTCTGTTACTTTTGTTTGTGTGGCTTGTGAGAGTGTTTTTTTACTCATTTTATTGAACGAACACTGGCGTTTTTATTTTTTCTAACTTGTATAAGTGTTGTTTTAATTTTTTCATTGTCTTTCCCAAGTGTCACATCCATTACTCTATTTTTGCACTAATGGTCGTCGTTGCAGCGACTCTTTCCACATGCTTCGTTGTTCTTCAGCTTGATTGATTCCTGCACTCATTTTATTTGCATGCATCATCATTCACTCATATATGCACCCACCATCATTTCCACCTTCAGATTTTCTAGTTTTCATGCTCCCATTGGGCAGATCTGGGTTTCCTTGGCCCAGATCTTGCTCGTCCCTAGCATGCACTGCGCATTTCTGGATCCCAAGGCTTTTCCTTGGCTCCAGGAATTTTGCAGAGGCTGCAAAGGCCTAGCTCCAACTGTGCAATGCATAGTTCCAAGAGCCAGTCCAAAGCCTTGGCCACTTGGATTTCACAATGCGCAATCCCACCTAGCCCAAGCCTTATTGAACTACGCATTGCACAGTGCCAGTTAGAAAGACCTCACCACTGGTAGTTGGGATTGCACAATGCGCAGAAACAACTGGCATTCAATCACCTCTAAGAGCCCAGATTGTGAAATTCTTCCCAGCAGTTACCCAGTTTGTTGTTTGGTATTTTCTTGAAGTGCTTTTGTTTTCAAGCTAACATTTGCATGCCATGAGTGTCTTCTCTGTCTCCAGGTACAATGGTTCTTGAGAAACTCTCCAATAGTTATAGGTAACTTTGCTTCCAAGAAAGCTGCATCAAAGGATACTATCGAGAGTAGCACGGGGAAAGCAGTTGAGTAGGTGTCAGTGAATTTTCAAGTTTATGCAGACACTCAGTTATTCATTGATAAAAGCATGAAGTTAACATGGCAAAAAATCAAGATATATTTGCAGGGGACTTCAAGGAAGATCTAGATGATCGGCAGGTTTATATCAGTGTCCACCGGTCAGGATTACATAAGGTTGCATAAAGGTACCCTACCTTCCCATGTGTGGACATCATCCACTGGATTGTCTCACACATAGATCTAGAGAATATGACATTGAGCAGTGCCAATGGGACACAACTTGCCACCTTCATGATGAATAACTATCATCAAATGTATCACTTACCTCAGCCGGTGAACCATATGGATGCAATTTTGTATGCCACCCATAGCTATGTGAACACCAAAGACATTATAAAGCGTTGTGTGAAAGATCCATCAAAGTTCAAAGTGACCCCCAATCATGTTTACAAGACTAAGTCACTTAGAAAGGCCTACTAGCTCTTAATCATCTTTGCATGCCGATTGTACGGTCAAGGGAGAACAAAGAGATTTTTGGGGAATTGGGTGGTTGTGTTGGACCAGTTGGTGAATGATGGAATTTCATTCAACTGGTCATATATGTTGGCTCTTCAGCTGAAATTCCATGTGACTAACGCTCGGAATATGCCCAAGGATGAGTAAGCGAGATTATACATGTCCGCATATTTACTTGATCCAATCTCTGCCCAACATCAGTTTCCTAGCATGGGTTGGACATGGACACTGAAAGAGACTGTCGTCAACATTTATTGCAAGTTTCTTTCCAAATGCAACTACCAAGGAGTTACGGTGAGCCTAGCTGACCATGTCATCATCCCGGTGTACAAGTTGATCTTTGAGCAGGATCCACCTTACATGCCCCAGAAAGAAATGGAGGCGATACTTAACATTGCAAATTGGTATGCCTCATTTAGTGGCACCTTCATCAGAGTATTTGGTAGAGAAAATCCTCCGCATGTTCTACCAAGGTATGCCACAGACAAGATTGTCATGCAATAGGATACATATCACCTCTCCATAGGGATATCAATAGGTCCGCATAGGAGGAAGAAGGCAATATGGCCCTCTCTTCCTTTGCAGATTAGATTGTACGAGATTAAGAGCTTGAAAGATGTGGATGCTGAAGCTAAGGAGATAGCGAAGTTTGAGTTCGACACCAAAGACTTCAATCCATTTGATCCCCACGGTATTTGCAAGAACTATTGTGCGAAGGTGTACTATCCATGGATCCACAGGACATGTCATTGGGCAGAGGAGGACCCTTTGAGGTATTTTTACAACTACTCCAAGCTCAATAAACTGGTCAGTGTAACCACAACAAGGAAAGCTGCTCTACAGGTAGAAACACTACAGGAAGAAACAACAACAAAAATAAGTAGAAAACTGGAAAAACAAAAGGGTAAGAGGAAGATTTTCAAGAACTTGGAGGGTGAGAAAAGCTGCAAGTTCAAAGAAGATCCCCTCATTGAGAAATAAACTTTGGCAGTGGACGCAAAGAGGCAACAACGCACAAAGAGAGCTGAGCGAAGGAAGAGAGAAAAACAAAGGTTGGAGGAAGTAGAAAGGAAGTTGTAGGAAATGGAGAAGAAGTTGAAAGAAGAACGGGAGATAAAAAAAGAGAGAGGGAAGAGAAGAAGAAACAGGAACAAGAAGAAGGGAAAGGTGTGATGATAGAGAAAAAACACCCATACAAGTTGAGGAATCAGATCAGGCAGCAGATGAAGAAGAGGGTGAGTAGATGTAGGATTGGGACCTTGCTCATCAGATTGAGAATATGGTTGAAGTAACAAACATGGAGTTGGGAAAAGAGCCATAGGACCAAGATATCGACTTCATGTCGAGAGAACCCGAGGTCTCCCCTTAGTCTCCACCACCTCCAATATCAGAACCTGTCTCGAGCAAGAAAGTAGAGATTATTCTTCTTGATGATGATCCTATGATGTATGTGTATAATTTATCATTTGATGAGTTGCAACAGAAGATTGTACATGGATGAAGAAAGAATTTCCTAGATGATCACATGTCACCTACATTTATGAAGGAAAGGGTGATAGTGTCAGGTGTAAGAAAGCATCCAGTCGCCATAGCTGGTGCCACTATGGCTTATGTAGGAGCTAGGAGCTCAAATGTCAAGTTCATGTTAGCAGAGAATGAACAGTTGGCAAAGAACTTGCAAGCAACCAGGCATAAGGCACAACAATCCGTAGGATCCACAATGGTAGAGATAAGGAAAGAGATACTTTTTGAAGTATCAAATCTTGAGGCCACCATGTAGAAAATCTATGATGGATTTGTCATCGTGCATAAAGTAGTTGTCCATCTATATGGTTTCCAGCAGCGAAGTAGAAAGATTTTCCAAACTCTAAAGGACATACAAGTTTCCATCGCCCAAGTGCAAGAATGGAAAATGAGGTACAAGGGAGCCCCACTTTACTTGAATAAGATGATGAAGCCACAGGCAGAGTTAGATAAAGCAAGGATCTGAATGTTGATCTAGAACTATGAGAAGCTCGCCTTGTTTGTCAGTAGCATACCAGCTTCATATGCATGGTTGTGTAAGAGTTTGGATGTCATGGTGAGAACACACAGGATCCAGTCAATTGGTTCCCTCACCAAAGCTAAGGAGAAGAACCAAGTATGACTAGAGGTCGATAGGTACATGGAGTAGTTGAGTCAAGAGGCCACCAACGATGACTTGGAGCTGAGCACAAAAAACATGCAAAATTACATTGGTAGTCCTACTGTGGTTAAGACCATGCTACACATGCTTCAGGATAAGTTGGACAAGGGTTCCAAGACCATATACCCATAATCTATGGAGGCAAGATTCCATTATCAGAAAGACACTATCAAGCAGTTTGGGGACAACATAGCACAATACGAAGATTGGTATCAGTACATTGCCGAGAATCATCAAGTGGAGGTTGCCGAGTTGGTCTTTCCCCAAAATCCTGAGTTATAGTGTCTTGTCTTGTTAGGTTGTCTCTTACCTATTTTGTCTCACATGGGTATATGTGGAAAATATACATTATTTGTAAATATGTTGTAAGTGAAATTCCAAGTGTCATTAGTGCGTGGAATGTGAACAATTATTATGTAATGTAATAAGTTATTTGTAAAGAATTTGAAGAGTCATGAGGGTAGTCAAAAAGTCACAAGGGGGAATGTTAAAGGTCACCCAACCCTTTGTTATAAATAGAACCTCATATCTCATAGAACGGGCTTTTTGGGAGCCAAAATTTTGGCTAGCCTTAGGCTTAGAAAAGGCTTGGGAGTATTGTGATGAGCCTTGGCTTCTCCACAACATAGAACAAGTATACTTATTTGGAGGAGTAGGTGTTCTAAACTGTGATGTTCCACCATTGGGGCTAGTGCATGTCAATGGTGTATGTATGGATGAAACTTCCACTTATAATAATAATAACTGAGCCAACACTCTTTCCTGCATATTGATCCAAATTGGATCCTAGAACACTCTCTAAGTTTTCATGAACTCTTTAAAAATTATGCTAAAGTTTCAAAGTCTTATAAAGATCAAGCTTATCAAAGATATCGTCGTAACAGTTGCAATTTTTGATTAGCGCGGAGCAATGAGGACCATCGGTCAAGCGCGTAGACCGTCGGCCCATGGTAACGCGCGCTATTGCAAATTATCAAATCCAAAGGCTATTTCAAGAAACAGGGGTAGTTTATGATATGTGATTAGTGACAATTTGCTAATCGCATATTACAGGGAAAACTCCTCAAAGAAGGAAAGTCCGCAAGCACCCGGACTCAAAAAATCATAAAATGCAACGGATATCGTTCTGATTCCATCAGAAGCGGGGTCCCACAAAAACTGGCAGGATATCGGAAGAGCTTCGAGCGGTAAGCGGTTTCAACCAAGTCCCACCCGATGCCACACAATGGTTGCCACACGTCCAGCGGAAGAGAGACAAAACCGCTCACATCAGACGGATAAACATCATGTTACTTATCCGCCTGATATGGACGATAACCGTAGGATTTGGAGGCTCCAGATCAACGGCAGAGACGCGTTCCAATGGATGAGCAGATTTAACGAGGTTAACAGGCAGAGTTGTATAGGATTTGAAGTCCGATATGGACGATGCGTTGGTAGAAGGTCATGTTTCACGGGCATTCTTGGAGTTAACAAAATAAACGACCATGTCCAAGAGAACTGACACTCATCCGTTATGAAATAGGTGGCCACCTCCCTATGAGGAATTATACAGTGATGATTACACAAAACAGAAGGATTGAAATGGACAGAGGCAGGGGAAGTGGAAACGAACAGTCAGAAAGCAGATTGGCTTTAAAGCCACGAACTAACAGGGAGAGAAGCAAGCAAGTTAAGCAGTAAGTTAGAAGCAAAAAGGTAAGCGCAGAGACAAGAAGTTGAGCTAACCTACAGAAGCAAAGGCAGCATCGAGCCAGAGTTAAGACAGAGCCAGAGAGAGTTAGGGATTCTTTTTACTCCAGAGAAGGCTCGAGAGCTTCAAGTGAACTCCTTTGTATATTCCTGTCATGTGTGAGTCTCAGATTGGGCTCATACTACTGTGACCAATAGAGGTCCAGTGTTAGTAAAGAAGAGTCTGTGTACTCCAGAGACTGCGGGAATCCAAGTACAATCTTACTGATTTGTATCTGTTGTGTGAGACTCAAAGTGAGCTCACTGTTGTAAAAACTCTGCTTTGAAAACATAATAGAGAGGCCACCACTGAAGGCTGGATTAGGAGACGTAGCCCAAGAGTATTGGGTGAACTCCTTATTAAACTTGTTGTGTTTATATGTTTGCTTGTTATGATTTCCTTAACTGCGTCATTGCTTTTGTATTTCACAATTTTATCGATCTGTTGCATAAAATAACATAGGCACATCCATGCACATGAGTCTCTAATACCTTATTAATTGTCTTAGATCAATTTCAAATCAAGTGGTATCAGAGCTCTAGGTTGCTAAGGTTAGACAAGCTTGTGTTGGATTTTTTTGTTGAATGCTAACTAGGACAAAGATAAAATTAGGAGAAGGAGAGTTGGTTGAAGCTAACACAAAATTGGAAGAGTCTATCCTAAGAGGAAAATGGTAGAAGAAAGTCCCTTGGAATCAGACTCCCAGTTCATGGAAAGTTCATGACCATGAGAGCCATGGTAGAGGAAATGTATAGAGAATTTAAGAAAGGTAGAGATGAAGATTCATCAAACTCCAAACAAGATAAAGGAGCAGAAGAATCTCTCCTCAATGGCCATTCTAAAGGCAGATGGAAAGAAGAAAAACTTCCCACACCTCCTGAGAGTCCTAGAAATAAAAAGAAGAAAGCATCTTTAATAAAATTAGATGTTAAATTTGATTTGTCGATATATGATGGAGATTTGAATGCAGAGAAGCTGGATAATTGGATTAGACAGGTTGATGCATATTGTTGGGTGTAGAGCATTGATTCAGAAAGAAGTAAGATTCAACTGGTCAACCTACGCCTTGGAGGAACTGCCTTGTTATGGTGGGAAGGCAGAACACAAGTTGACATGAAGAAGCATGGTAAAATTCTTTCTGTCTGGAGTGAATTTGTTTCTGCAATTAAAAAACAATTCTATGCATTAGCTTACATGAAAAAAGATATGATGAGTTGGCAAACTCTTCGCCAATTGAAAGGGAAAAGTGTATAAAGTTACACCCAAGAATTTAGAAAAAGAGCTTTGATTCTAGGAATTTCTTTAGACTCACCTAAAACTCTACTGAAGTATATAGGTGGTCTACACAACTATTTAAAGCACACCATTCTCATGTTTAACCCTGCTAGCATAGATGAGGTATTTGTTCAAGCTACACATCTAGAGGCTAGAGGCAAGAATGTGAACCCAGAAGTTGGGGGATCATTAAAGCCCACTGCAAGTAAGAACAAGGAAAAGAGAAAACAAAAATGGAAAGAGAGGAAGACGAATACTGTACAAAAGACCAAGCCTTCATGCACTCACTGCAAGAAGGATGGGCATGATGATGAACACTGCTGGATTCTGCATCCGGAGCTGAAGCCCAAGAAGTACGATGGAAAAAAGAAGAAGATTGTTGCAACAACAATCATAGCCACAGGTATAAAAGGTAAAAAATTTGAAGCATCTACTAGTAATTATGCACAATCTATTGATAATGAAGAAAATGAGAGGAAAATACATGAGATTTTTCATATTAGAGTTATTTCCAAGCATCAAAAGATTGATACTTTGTTTGATAGTGGCTCACAAGTAAACTTAATTTTCAAAGCAATTGTAAAGAAGCTGGGATTAGTAACCACACCTCACAAGAAGCCATATCCATTGGATTGGTTATGTGATAAAGCAAAGCTACAAGTGACTAGACAATGTAAACATAGATTTTCTTTTGGGTCAGTGTTTGTAGATGAGGTTGAGTTAGATATTGTTCCCTTGGACATATGTGGAATTGTTTTAGGAAACCCTTAATTGTATGATAGAAAATCCATTTTCTATAGAGCAGAAAACAAGTATCAACTCGTTAAAAATGGAATTGAATATATTGTAAGACCTAATAAACTCAAGAATAATTATACTCCCATAAACTCAGGGCAGATGAAAAGAATTGTAAATTCATGCAAACAATTTTTACTGATGGTTGTAAAGGTAAAGAAACCTGATAAAACCAATGTATTTGAGGGCTGTAATGCTAAACAACAAGTTGATTTAGAAAAAGTTGTTTCAGAATATGATATGTTATTTCAAGAACCTAAAGGTCTGCCACCCAAAAAGGAAATAGTACATGATATTAATTTGCAGCAAGATGCTCCATTGCCTAACATCAGAATGTACAGGTTGTTCACTTTAGAGAATGAAGAAATCAAGAAGTAGGTACAGGAGCTGCTCAAGAAAGGGTTCATAAGACCTAGCACATCACCATGTGGGTCTCCAATTGTCTTGGTGAGAAAGAAAGATGGCTCATGGAGAATGTGCATTGATTACCGAGCACTGAGTAAGATAACGATAAAAAAATTTTATTCCCTTCCTCGCATAGATGATCTATTAGATCAGTTGAAAGAAGCTGTTTACTTTTCCAAGTTGGACTTGCATAGTGGCTACCATCAGGTCAGAGTTGCAGAGAAAGATGCATGGAAGAATGCTTTCAAGACAAAGCTAGGATTGTATGAGTGGTTAGTTATGCCTTTTGGCTTAACTAATGCTCCTCGTACTTTCATGAGAATAATGAATGATTTACTTAGGCCTTTTATTGATGATTTTGTCATTGTATATCTAGATAATATTCTTATATTTAGTAAAACACGGGAAGAACATTTGAAGCATGTAAAGTAGACTCTAGATGTTTTGAAAATAGAAAATCTTTATGTTAAGTTACCAAAATGTGAATTTGGCAGAACATCTTTGAATTATTTGAGTCATATTGTAGGGGGTGGTGAATTGAAAATAGATCCCTCTAAGGTAGCAATCATTGTAAACTGGCCTAAACCCAAACCTGTTACAGAAGTTAAAAGCTTCCTAGGAGCAGCACAGTATTGGAGAAAGTTTATTTCTAACTTTTCCTTGATTGAAGCTCCCTTACATGCTTTAACAAGATTTAACAAGGTGTTTCAGTGGGGAGGCGGATAGCAGAAAGCCTTCGACACCTTAAAAGAAATGATTAGTACAACACCAGTACTAGCACTACCTGATATTCAAAGACCATTTGAGACTGAAATGGATGCCAGTGACTATGCCATGGGAGCAATGTTGATGCATCACGGTAAACCCATATGTTATCATTCTGAGACATTTAATTCTGTAGTAGTTAATTATCCCACATATGATAAAGAATTGTATGCATTATTACAGAGTGTGAAAAGTGGAAACATTATTTAATGGGCAAAGAGACAGTTATACATACTGATCATAACCACTTCAATATTTACACTCACAAACTAAGTTGCAGCAATCAAGACACTATAGGTGGATGGGTTTTCTACAACAGTTTCATCTTGTCATCAGATATAAAAAGGGCATACATAATAAAGTTGCAAATATGTTTTCCAGACCAATCATAAGTGCATCTACTATACTCAAGCATAATTCAATATTGCATGAAAGCTACATTGAATAGTATGCTCAAGATATATATTTTAAAGATGTATATGCAACTTTAAGTCATGGAAAACAAGTAGAATAATTGGATTATCATGTTAAGGACCAAATCTTGTATCATTTTGGAAAGTTATGCATTCCTCAAACCGAAAGAGTAAAGCTAATCCGAGAAGCACACACTTCTCTAATATCGGGTCACTTTGGTGTAAGTAAAACAGCTGCACAGTTGCAAAGATTTTGTTATTGACCAAAAATGAATGAAAAAGTTTCTGTATATGTAAGAGGGTGCACCATGTGTGCTACAAGCAAGCCCAACAATAGAAAACTAGGCTTGTACACTCCACTCCCAGTTCCTTCTCATCCTTGGGAAGGTGTTTCCATGGAATTTGTTGGGGGATTGCCTAAATCTAGAAAAGGTCATGACTATTTATATGTTATTGTGGATAGGTTCAGCAAAATGTGTATTTTAATACCCTGTAACAAACAGATTACAGCTGAACAAACTGCAAAGTTGTTCTTTCAGTGTGTATGGGTTCATTTTGGATTACCCACTTCCATTGTATCTGATCGAGATTCCCGGTTTGCTGGGAAATTTTGGTCAAGTCAGTGGGAATTGATGGACACTAGACTGAAAAAGAGCACAAATTTTCATCCGCAAACAGATGGCCAAACAGGGGTGGTCAACAGGACAATGATCCAATTGCTTAGAGGCTATTGCAGCAAGCATCCCAAGCTTTGGGATGAACATTTGTGTTATGTGCAACATGCTTACAACCGAGATAAGCATTCTTCTACACAAAGATCTCCTTTTGAGAACTGTTTTGATTTTAAACCAAGGTCTCCCTTGGATTTTGTCTTTGGTAAAGACATAGCGGTTGATAGACACAGTGATGTGGCCAAGGCAACCAAGTTCATTGAACAAATCCAAGAAATTCACCAGGCAGTGCATGAGCAGCTGGAAAAGAGACAAGCCAAGTACAAGGCATGGCATGATAAGCATCATATTGAGCATAGTTTCCAAGTTGGTGATTAAGTATCATTGTATATTAGCAAAGACAGAATGGAAGGTGAAGGTAAGAAGCTGAAACCAATAGGGTATAGATCTTTCAAGATACTTGAGAAAATTGGTGAGAATGCTTTTCACCTTGATTTGCCAGCTTACATGCATATCTATTTAGTAGTTAATGCAGAAAGCTTGAGAGTATTTGAACCTTCGTTGATTGAAGATCTCGAAGAATAGAGTCAATTTTCTTCTATTTATCATCTGTTGCTTGAATATCTCAATGAATTGCAGGAAGATACAGTTCTGGACAAGAAGGTGAGAACTACGCACAGAGGGGATGTTGAGTACCTCAGGATTGGACTCAAAGGATCAAAACCAAGTAGTGCAAAATAGATAGAAATTGGGCAAGCAAGGAATCTATATCCTCACTTGATTGATGCTTAAAAACCAAATTTTGGTGGTCCAAAAGCTTTTTCAGTTGGAAGGCTGTGATCCAAATTGGATCCTAGAACACTCTCTAAGTTTTCATGAACTCTTTAAAAATCATGCCAAAGTTTCAAAGTCTTATAAAGATCAAGATTATCGGAGATATCCTCATAATAGTTGCAATTTGTGATCAGCATGGAGCAACGAGGACCGACGGTCAAGCACGCAGATCGTCGACCCATGGTAACGCACGCTATCGCAAATTAGAAAATCTAGAGGCTATTTCAAGAAACCGGGGTAGTTTCTGATATGCGATTAGTGACAAGTCACTAATCGTATATCGAAGAGCAAACCCCTCAAAGAAGGAAAGGCAACAAGCACCCGAACCTGAAAAATCATAAAATGCAATGGATATCGTTCCGATTCTGTTAGAAGCGAGGTCCCACAAAAATCAGCAGGATATCAGAAGGGCTTCGAGCAGTAAGCGGTTTCAACCAAGTCCCACCCGATGCCACACAATGGTTGCCACACGTCTAGCGGAAGAGAGAGAAAACCGCACACATTGGAAGGATAAACATCATGTTAATTATCCGCCCAATATGGACGATGACCATAGGATTTGGAGACTCTAGATCAATGGCGGAGATCCGTTCCAATGGATGACCAGATTTGATGAGGTTAACAAGTAGAGTTGTATAGGATTTGAAGTCTAATACGAACAATGTGTTGGCAGAAGGTTGTGTTTCACGGCCATTCTTGGAGTTAACGGAATAAACAACCATTTTTAAGAGAACTAACACTCATCCATTATGAAATAGGTGGCCACCTCCCTGTGAGGCGTTATACAGTGATGATTACGGAGAACAGAGGGATTCAAATAGATAGAGGCAGGGGAAGTGGAAACGAATAGTCAGAAAGCAGATTGGCTTTAAAGCCATGAACTGACAGAGAGAGAAGCAAGCAAGTTAAGCAGTAAGTTAGAAGCAAAAAGCTAAGAGCAGAGACAAGAAGCTGAGCTAGCCTACAAAAGCAAAGGCAGCATCGAGCGAGAGTTAAGACAGAGCCAGAGAGAGTCAGAGAGTCTATGTACTCCAGAGAAGGCTTGAGAGGTTCAAGTGAACTCCTCTGTATATGCTTGTTATGTATGAGTCTCAGATTAGGCTCATACTACTGTGACCAATAGAGGTCGAAAGTCAGTAAAAAAGAGTTTGTGTACTCCAGAGACTTGGGGAATCCAAGTACAGTCTTACTGATTTGTATTTGATGTGTGAGACTCAAATTTATCTCATTGTTGTAAAAACTCTACTTTGAAAACATAATAGAGAGGCCACCATTGAAGGCTGGACCAGGAGACGTAGCCCAGGAGTACTGGGTGAACTCCTTATTAAACTTGTTATGTTTATATGTTTGCTTGTTATGATTTCCTTAACTACTTCATTTCCTGTGTATTTTGAAATCTTATCTATCCGTTGCATAAAATAACATAGGCACATCCATGCACATGAGTGTGCAATACCTTATTAATTGTCTTAGATCAATTTCAGATCACATATGTTGTTATTGTAGTTGAACTATTCTGGTTGCTTTAGCAATGTAAGTTGTTTAACTTACACATTTTCTTATGAAATACTTTGTATGCAATTGTATGAATCTCGTTGTATACGTGTTGTTGGATTAACTGTCACTTTGTTTTCTGGACTATTCTGTATTTCAGTTTGTGATGTCATTCCGCTCATGTGTTCCTTTCAGGCTGCATAATGTTACAGGCTTCTAAGGGACACACTTCCTTTTCCCCTTCGTGTGTTAGAACCCCCATGCATCTCAATTGACTCGCTGCAAGGTCACACACTTGCTTCCGACCAAAGTCATCATACTTATCTCTGTGTGGTACCACGGTCAAGGCACTACATTACCACCCACTATTGGGACTCCTAATTCAAGCTGTCTGAGGTCTAGTTGGGACTTCTTATCAAGTACATCTTGTTGAATGTTGGCGGGTATAACACTATCAACATTTCTAGTGTTAGAAGGAGAGACAAATGACAAGATGAGACCTCAAAGTCTATTTTGAATATCTACACATCATTCATGACTTGCATCATAATCTCAACTCCGTCATGTTTTTCTCACTCTACTAATTTGATGCAACGGTGGATGTTATAAATGACTTGTCACGACTTAAATATGACAGTGAAAATGGAACATCACTGTTAATTCACAAATTTTCCTTCTTGGATTTCTGTGACAGGAATGAAGTCCCCTCGAATGAAATTGCTTGTGGATTGTTTGCTTACACGTTCAAAGGGTGAGTTAAGAAATGGCGTTTCAATTGCCCACAACCTCTATACACTATTTCAACCACCTTTTCGGACAGTTAGGGAATGATTTCTTATTTTATGACCATAAACCACTTAATCGCAAAATTTTAAAATTACGAAAAGAACTTGATGAATCTATTGTGCACTTTTATGATCGTTTCCTTCATTACTATATTGAATTTCCAAAAGATGAAGTTGAATGGAAATTTCTAATTGAAAAATTTTAGTATCTTGCTCACATCTCAGAAAATCCACATGAGGTAGAATCTTTCGAACTCGTCCAAGCATACTTCAGTGTTAGAGATTCTAAATTTGAGACAGACAAGGTTGTTGTCCCAAGGGATCCTATATCCCATTCTCATTAAATAGCTCTAGCTCTGCAAGACGAGGTGGACGAAGTTGCAAACCTACCTATTGAACTATCACCTTCTCCGCCCACCCCACCTACTATGGATTTTTGTGTAGATTTGGACTACAAGCCTGATGGTTATCACATGGTATCTCTCCCTCAGCCTTCATCCACCGGTTCCTTTGGTCCTTTGGATTTTGGTGTGTTGCGTTCATCCGTTCCAGACTTCACATGTGAGGTTCACGAGGATCAAGTTATGGACAGAGTTGGTGTTGAACAACCAACCCACACTATCATTTTTTAGTGAGTATGTGTGGGAATTAGAACAAGAAGTTATAGTTAAGGATGACCTCCTTCTGTCTGCACCTCATTCGCTTTATCTTGACATTTTCTGCGATTCTACCATTTTTTATTTTTCTTGTGAAATTTATCCCCAAATTTTTCTACTTCCAATCATTCACATAACACATAGGATTTTAGTATGTCATTCTATTGCGGAGAGGAAGAATCTTTCTTCCCCAATATACTCGATCTCTCATATTTCATTTCTGGAAACTCAGAGGGTGAATTTTTTTTGTTTTTCATCAACCCTTTTCTATGATTCTTTAGATCATGAGGATGCTGATGTCTATCTCAAATTTTCTGATCATGGATATCGTGACCTTTTCACTTATTCAGTTGATCATGATTCTGATTCACCTACTATTGATATTTCTAAGCCACGGTATTTGATGATCTACCTACTATTGAAGTGGAAACTCATCAAGTTGTCGAGGCACTTCAACTTGAGCTGATGGTTATGTTAGGTTCTCGTAGCCCTGAGGTCAATTCCACTTCTTATCAGAAATCTATTAAATCTCCCAAGCTCCTCATCACTCTCTTGTTCACATTGAAAATCAATCTAGGTTACCATTTTCACATCCTCCACCATAATCACATGATCCTATCGCTCATGCATTGGAGGAATCATACGCAGTAAGAAATGTTGCGAAAACTTTCTTCTTTCTTCATGTTTGCTCGTTTTTCACATTTGAAAGAGTGTACATCCTTGTCATCCACATTCAATGTGACACAACACCATGATGCATCTGCAGGGTGCCTTTGATATGATTTCAATTGTTTCTTTTATTTAGATGCATTCAAATGTTGAATGTTTTGGTTTGCATTTCTTTATCTTTCTTTTATGTTGGTTTGCCTGAATATCTTTCTTGTTAGTCATGCCATCACCTATATTGGTCAACCAATGCATCAATGGCTGCATTGGAAATATCACTTCATGTGAGTTGTACCATGCTCTGCTTAGCGTAGGAGTAGGAGTAGGAGTAGGAGTAGTGTTTTGTTTTTGTTTTGTTTTGCTTCTTTCATTTTCTTGTTTGTTGTTTTATGCACCCATAGGATTAGTTTCCGCATGAAACCATGTTTGGCTTCTTGAAACAAGCAAGGTAAAATACAAGAGGACTTGTACAAATATCGACATTTTGTTATATTCCTATTACCTCTCTTTATGAAGATCTTGCATTTCTCCCAATCGATCATACCCTGATGGAAAATACGTTCCTTTCAAAGTGAGTCTTGATGGAAACACTACGCTTGCACTCTTAACTAGTATCACATACACTAATCAATTTTCTATAATTCAGTTAACCCTTGTCAACTCAATCAAGTAGAGTAGGGTGAATCAGGAAAACCTTAACAAGTATGTCAGAGTTATATATAAACATCTTTCTCTTAAGGGATAACCTCTTCTACTCTCAATAAGTCGGGATTCCTCTTTCTCCTCATGAATTAAATAAGTGCCTATGCATAGTTCTTTGAAAATGAAAAAAATAAAATAAAGGTAAAAGAAGAGAAGGACTTCTTGCAAAGAGAGGTGAAGCAAGTTACTCCGCCAGGGTATAGTCCAGGATCACTGGCAGTGGAGCAATGCTTTTGTTTCGGAAGTGACTTTACCAGCGTACTGTCCAAGCTTGCTGGCAGGAAATAAACATGATATATGAAACTAAAACTCTAACAGTCTATATTACTTGTGCATTAATATACCCCTCATCCCTAATTGAAACAACTCAGTTTACTTGGCTTGGTATGTGTGTTTCTGATAAAGAGAATGGTAGGGATTATATCTTTAACTCAAGGTAGTGAAGAAGCCATGACGATCAAAGAATTAAACAATAATTTTGGAAGAGTTAGAATCACTTTGCATGAGACAAGGTCCATACAGGGAGTTAGAGTTATACCATTATGTTGCCAATGTTGTAGCGGCTACAACCACCCTCCAAAATGTTTCCTATGCTTCATTTTGGATCCTCCCTCCTAAATCACAACAACTTATCTCACACTGACCCAGGTACTTGTGCTTTGATTAGGCTTTATCTTTTGAATCTTGGAATATGTTTTCTTACTTAGTTTACTGTCTAACCCACAAGTCGATCCCTTCACTTGGTTTTAACCTGGTTCGAGGATTTCCTTAGTGAACTACACAATCCTTGAGGGAAACTAGCCCTACTCTTGGGAATTGCGTAGTTTAAGACAACAATGAGCCTTTAGCTCCAAAATTGTGCAAATCCATCTTATAGGTAGCCTTAAATTGGGAAACTACGCATAGCATGAGAGGAAACCAGGGCCACTTAGCCCAGAAATTGCAAAGAAGCTTTCACTCAGCGACTGCCCGATGCATGAGCCAGTGAGTTTCCTAGTTCTCCTTGGAACTGAGCAATCTTTGCAGGCAGTGCATGACATTTTTTTCTTGAAAAAAGAAAAATTGAAAAAGAAAAAAAATTAAAAAGCATCCCTAGAAAACAGGGATCTATTTTTAGCTGTCCGAAGGCGGCACTTGAGTTATTTTGGAAACTAACGCCAAGTGTCTCTTTTCCTAGATTTTTGGCCTTCATGTCATAAACCCTAAATCAACCAACTCTATTTAATGGATGCTACCAAAGCTCATTTTCACATTTGATCTTGGAGCTCTGGCATTCCCTAGGAGATATAGGTGTTATCCTCCACAATATCCCAAGGCTGAGAAAGGAAATCGAAGGAGGTAACCTCATTCCACTTAGGGTTTAGTAGCTATCCCTGCCAAACTAGAGAGGGATCTCTCTATGAGCATGAAACCAATGGTGTCTGGAGTGGGAAAGATATATTAGGCTTCATATGTTCAACTCTAGGGTTTTTAATATTTTAGGGTTTTGCTGGATCAGGAGTGAAAATAAGGGAAATAGGTCAAAAGATCAAAGGTTTCAGTTGCAAGAAATATAAAGGAATAGGGTAGGTATGCCTCTATGATACTTTGGGGTTTTGTCAATGTAGTGTAAGGTCGACATGGAAATCATGAATTAATTTATCAGAAGATAGGTGACATAAACATGAAATTCCTAACAAAATAGAGCTTAAACTTAAGAATTATGTTTAAAACCTCTTAGGAAAATCACTGAAAAACATAGATATGGAAAGAAGATGAAATTATCATTCATATAAAACTATAACAGAGAGAAAACATTATCACAAAATCACAACACAGGAATTCCTTAATAATATCTGCAATTGTCCTTTGATTTCCTGTAAAATGTGATGAAGTACAAGCTCCAAGAGTTCTACTCACTAATGTCCAACACTAATTATGATTGAAAACTAGATACAAATAGACCAAATAACCATCTCCCTTCTCTCAGGGTCAAATCCTTCAGTTTAGGAACTGATTACATGAAGTGCTCAACAAACCTTAATGTCTAGGGAGGTTAAAACAAATCTTTCTTTTAAACTTTAACTAAAATCCTCCTCATAAATGAGGCCTAACACTACATGAAAATTACTATAACAAGCTTATTTACCTCCTATTACATCATTTCAACTCATAACAGAAGAATTGCATTAGAAAAAGTCGAACTGGATTGAGAAAACTAAGAAAAATGAGCTCCAGGCAAAAACGTAGCGAATTGCTTTGAAAACGTAGTGTGATTGGAGAAAACGTAGTGAACTACTTGTAAGTGACTTTTGGAGGGGTTCCTGAGCTCCAAATGAGGATTAGAAATATGCTAGAGAAAGATTTACTTGTCTACTACACCATTGAATATTCAAGAACTGAAAAAGACTGCTTCTAGACCTCCAAAAACCATTTATACCACAACTACTCCAAAAACGTAGGATACATCTGGAAAAAACATGGCAGAAAGGTGTTTTAGGTACTTTTTGACTTTTGACCTAGCAAAAGCTGCTGACATGGATCTATGGTTACATAAATTCAATGTGCAGGTTATAAGGAATCCAAAAACGCAAACTTTTCATGATTTGGAGGCCTCCAGTAAAAACATAGCATGGGGCATGCTACCTTTTCTGCCCAAAAACTGTGTAAAATTTCCAAAATTTCCCAGAATTTCCCAAAATATTCAAAAAAATCGAAAATCTATTCTAAGTGTTTGAAATTCATTCCTTGGAGCTAGGTAATGATTCTTCAAGTTATGAGTGAAGCCTCAACCAACAACTCAAGCTTGTACCCCTTGTTTTGCTGATTTAGGGTTTCCTTTAGTTTTCTCTTCAAGTTTTGAATTATGATTTGGGAAACCTTGGTTCTGGTGTAATAATGTCTAGCCATGTGCCTTTGCAATTTGGTGGCCCATTTCACCCTTTCAAGTAGCTTCTCCAAGTGGAAATTAACTTTATCCAACAAATACTCCCTATTTGTCTCAAAATTTTGTTCAATGGATTTGTTAATGTCTTTTTGCTACAAAGGTGTAGATGGCTCACTCATTTGGTCTCCTTTCCTCTTGATGCCCTTGGTTCTAGGCCTCTTTGGCTTGACTTGAACTTCAATGTCCTCCATTTTCTCTACGCCAATGACTTTCCTACCTTTTCCTATGGTGTAGCGGAAATAATGGTTTAATAAAAACCCACTTTGAATCTATCAAACCCAACAATCACCCCTTTTTACAAAATATAAGCCCTTCTCCCTATCAGAATCAAAAAGCCTTTGAAAAGGCCTAAAACAATGCTTTTTCCCTTTCAGGACCCAAATTACCTTTGAAAAGGCTAAAACCAAGCTTTTCCACCTTTTACACAGTTATATGGACTATTACTACAAATCCAGATTTGGCTGATCGAATGGCTCAGAATGAATCGTAATATCGGTGATTAGGATGCCAATGGTCCTCACTATCGGCGTTATTCCCCGGCGGAGGTCCGATGCGATATCATTGATCACTATCGGTGATTTCAATGGGCCGCTTACAATATATAACTCCGCTTCGAAGTGTCGATGCGATTTATGTTGGCAATTACAATTGCAAATGGGTTGGGTCAAAACTTTAACGTGGGCCGATCCAACCACGCGATGTGATATATATGCCAGACCTGATAAGGCCCAAAACTCCCATGCATAATATTTCACGTTCGCGTTCTTGAATCCACTAAGTGTTTAACGTGATTTCCTTTTGCAAATGGCTTTTGGTGATGCGATAAGAAAATACACAGGGTCAATGCGATTTGGGTTTTTACAGACTTGATATCATTCAAAACCTCCATCTAAAGGATTTGAAGTCCAGATTTTCAATCCGAATGTGTTTTACACCCAATACTTAGTGTATTTGGGTTCTCTACCTGCGAAACCAGAACAATGGAATGTGCTCGCTAAATGGTCCTTTAACACAATATCTCCATTAAAAAGCATGAAAAACACAAGGACAACATCTATAACATCCGAATCAAAGAAAAGCAAGCATTTGAAGGCCTCCACGCGCTGTTTATAACACTATGCATGCAACACTGTTTTATTTCCAATAAACGATAACAGCGTCTCGACCTTAGGCCAGATTACATAGAAAAAGACCTTTGTCTCGAAAAAGAATGTAATCCACACACTCTCTATATGCTCTCGCTCCAATCATCCCTCGCTCATTACATTTTCCTTCCTTTTATGCACTGACAAACACTCTAACCATATCTAATATCAAATCTCTATTTTTAATAGATCTAACAACAATCTTCTAATTCCTAGCTCTTTCTCACACCTATGCTAATAACTCTATCTCTGGATCTAAAATAAGATAGTCTCTAACTTATTACAATAATGAATTATAACTAATTTCTTGAGAGATCCAACCCTCTCAGTAAAACTGGTTTTTTTACTAATTAGGTCAATGAATTTCAACCTCTTTTAGCCACAACATGTAAACAAGTTTTCACATTGCTCGCTAAGTCTGGATGCTCCCGCATCAGACTCCTGGGGAAGAAAATAATTGTCCTTCAAACTTTCAGGGCTTACTCCATACTTCTACAATTAAGCTATAGTCAACCAACTGGAATCTTCCACTAGTTGTCCTCTCCATTTGACTAAATACTAGAAATATGTCTGCCCTCTAGTTTTCTTGGATACCTTTTTATCCAAGATAGCTTCAACTTCTTTCTTGGCTGCTTTTGGTACTTGTTCTTCCCAGTCCACGGTTTGAACTTCATCCCCTGTACCTTCCTCCTACAACTTTCTCTCTACCTCTCTGTATGGATATAAATCTGCAACATTAAAAATGGGGGGTATTCCAATCCCTTATGGAAACTCAATCTCATATGCATTGGCTGAAAATTTTCTGACAATTTTGCAAGGTCCTATCTTTTTCATTTTCAATTTGTTGTAAGTTTTAGTAGGAAATCTCTCTTTCCTCAAATGCACCATCACTAAGTCTTCCACTTGGAATTCTTTCTCTCTTCTTTTCAGATCTACCCTCTGCTTGTATTTGTTGTTGCTTTCGTGTAATTTACCCTTGACTTCTTCCTGTAAACTATGCATCTGTTCTGCAAATTCTTCAACGCTTGCACTCCTAGCTTCCTCTTTTCCCAAATCCCTAAGCTCATACACACCTCTTGGATGCATTCCAAAGACAATCTGAAATGGACTTATTCCAGTGCTTCGGTTTGGTCTATCATTGTAAGAAAACTCAGCTTGAGCTAGTGCCAAATCCCATTGTTTGGGATTTTGATATACTAAACTCCTTAATATATTTCCCAAGCTCTTGTTCACTACTTCAATTTGTCCATCTGTTTGAGGATGGTATGCTGAACTAAAACTAAGGTTAGCTCCCAGTTTCTTCCAAAGAGTCCTCCATAAATGCCCTACAAACTTGGTATCTCGATTAGATACAATACTTACAGGTAACCCATGCAATCTTACAATCTCTGAAAAGAATAAATTAGCTATGTGTGTTGCATCACTAGATTTCCTACAAGTAATGAAATGTGCCATTTTAGAAAATTTATCTACTACAACATAAATGGAATCATTCCCTCTCTGGGTTTTTGGTAATCCCAGAACAAAATCCATGCTAACTGCATCCCACGGTCAGTCTAGTATTAGCAATGGCTGATACAGTCCTGTATTCTGACTCCTTCCTTTTGCATGTTGACATATCCTGAATTTCTCAATAAATTTTTTGACATCAGTTTGCATTTTTGGCCAATAATAAAAAGCATTCACCTGAGCGAAGGTTTTATCTTGTCCAAAATGACCAGATAATCCTCCATTATGTTTCTCCTTTATGATGTTTTCCCTCATGGAACATTTGGGAATACACAACTTGTTGCTTTTAAATAATAGGTCTCCTTGAATGAGGTAGTCCAACCACTGACTTCTGTTATGGCTCATTGGATTCTGAACTATTGTGTATATATCTCTGAAATCTTCATCATCCTTGTACATTTCAATCATTTCCTCAAATCCTACAACACCCACTTTTAATTCTTGCAAAATAAATCTTACCTTGCTCAATTCATCTACTACTTTATTTGACTTACCACTCTTATGCTTTATTACAAAAGCAAAACTTTGCAGAAATTCTACCCACTTGGCATGTTTCTGATTCAACTTCGGCTGGTTATTGATAAACTATAAGGCATGATTGTCTGAATATAATATGAATTCTTTTGGCAACAAGTAATGTCTCCATTTTTTCAAAGCCTGCACAATAGCATAAAACTCCTTATCATAAGAAGAATATTTCTTCTTTGCATCATTCAGTTTCTCACTGAAATATGCTATTGGGTTTTGCTCCTGACTCAGAACTGCGCCAACTACAACTCCACTAGCATCTATTTCTACTTGAAAGACTTTCTCAAAATATGGCAAAGATAAAATCAGCATCTTTGTTATTTTCTTCTTCAGCAAGTTAAAACTTTTGTTTGCTACTTATGTCCATTGAAATGGCTGATTGATCTCCTTGATTGTTTCAAGGATTGGTGCACAAATTTTACTAAAACCTTTTATAAACTTTCTGTAAAAACTTGCAAGTCCATGGAAGTAGGCTAGTTCCAAATTGCTTAAACCTTCTTTGGATCCATCTTCAAGCCTTCTTTGGAAACTAAAAATACCAAGTAAATGAGCTCCTCCTTCATGAAACTACACTTCTTTAAATTTATTAGTAGTTTCTCTTTTTGCAGAGTTCTTAGGACCAACTTAAGATGCTGTAAATGCTCCTCTTTACTTTTACTAAAAATCAGAATATCATCAAGGTACACAATAAAAAACTTACCTGCATACTCCTTCAAGACTTCATTCATTAACCTCATGAATGTGTTGGGTGCATTAGTGAGCCCAAAAGGCATCACTAACCACTCATACAGTCCCCTATTTTTTTTGAATGCAATTTTCCATTCATCACCTTCCTGAATCCTTATTTGATGATATCCACTCTTCAAGTCTATTTTAGTAAAGTATTTTGATCCACTCAGACAGTCCATTAAATCATCCATTCATGGCAAATGAAATATGTACCTGATTGTGATCTTGTTGATAGCTCTGGAATTTGTGCACATGTGCCATTCTCCTCCTTTATTTGGACTGAGTACTGTTGGTACAGCACATGGGCTAAGACTTTCTCTTATCAGCCCCTTCTTCATCAGCTCTTGTACTTGCCTTCAAACTTTTGCGTTCTCTTGAGGAGTTAGTCTATATGCTACTTTATTTGTTAGGCCCCTACACTAGTAGTATAGGGGCCTAACATGAATGTTATGAAACCAGCTCAAAAAAGATAGAAAAGATAGATCAATGCCTTATAATTCAGCCTCTTTGAGGGGGAAACCTCCTTTACATTACATAAATGAACAATTCTTGGATGATACAAATGAAAATACCTCCTTTCTATATATAGGAGTCTAAGGGCTCATAACAAAATCAGAGCCGACATAACAATAATAATGTAAGGGCACAATAATAACAATAGTGGGCTTCTATGGGGCACAATAGTAACAATATGGGCACTACATGGGTATATCAATATAATAAGGGGGTTGTACTAATAACAATAAGGGGTTACACTAGTAGTACAGGGGCCTAACACACACTCTCTACATCTCTCCCTTGTCACTCCCTCTCTCTCTCCACTTCTCACTCTCTGTCTTTCTTCTTCCCTCCCTCTCTCCCCTCCAACTCCATCTCTCTATCCCTCCCTCTTTCCTCCTCTCTCTCCCTTTCTCTCCTAACTCCCTCTCTCTTCCCCCGTGACTCTCTCTCTCTCTCTCTCTCTCTCTCCTCCAATCCTCTCTCTTCCTCCGTCACTCTCCTCTCTTCCCTTTCTCTCCTACCACCCTCTTTCTTACCCCGTCTCTCTCTCTCTCTATGTTACTATATCCCTCCCTCTCCCTCTCTCCTTTGTCTCTTTAACTCACCCCTAAGCATGCACACTCTCTCTCCATCTCTCCCTTGTCACTTCTTCTCTCTCCACTTCTCACTATCTATGTTTTTCTTCTTCCCTCCCTCTCGTCCTTCTTCTTCCCCCCTTTCTCTCTCTATCTCTGCCCTCCAATCCTCTCACTATCTCCCTCCCTCTCTCCGACTCTCTCTCCAATTTGAAGTGATTATCACAAGGCATATTAATAAGAGGTCACATGTGTGCTCCAATTTGAAGTGATTATCTCAAGGCGTATTATCTCAATTTGAAGTGATTTTTCCAATAATGTTTAGAGATATGTAGTTACTAAACTTTTTCACATTGTAACGTCTTCCTCTATTGATACATCAGAAAATGGATCATAAAATTTTGTTGTAGAGTGATGCCCTCTATCAGTATATATCGGAAACAAGTGTATACCCTCTTTATGCAAACAACATCAATAAAGATGGCAAGGGAAACAATAGAGAGCTTCTGTAATTTCTGAGTTCAGGTTTTTTGCCTAAAAACCCAAAAGAACAGTTTGCTAAGACAAAAGAATGGTTTGACTGAAACCCAATATAGTAAATTTGTTATGGAGAAAAGGCTACAGGAAGGAGCAGGTGCAGATAGCATTGTCCACCTGCCTAAAAGGCAAGGTCTTCTCTCGCATCCAATATTCTAGAACACAATTAAATCGTTTGGCTTTTTTTTTGCACGGCCGAAAAGCAGGCAAATGCCAGTGTACGCAAGATTCTACATCGCCCTGCAGGGGCGCAGTGAAGACCGGGTTCTAGGCATCGACTGCAAACAACAACAACAAAGGCGCAGACCGGGAAAGAAAGAGAGGATGCACGCTAAGTGTTTGACGAATCAACTATATAACAACTGAAGTAACAATCCTTGTTTGTGCAGTGTTTTTACAGGACCTCTAATGGACTTAGACATGGACGACAATCAATTCCCTTAAATCCGTCAGAGCCTCCAGCTTTGCCTAAACCTGCAGTGATAGTGGTTAAGGGTCTATGAAAAACCATAGAGTCGAATTTCTCATTCTGGACAGCCCAAGTAAAACAAATGCCGCAAAAAAATGGAATTTTTGGAAACTGAAAACAACAAGCTCTGTTTAGAAATACTACCAGAGTTTCAGAGGTGGAAGGGGATAATTTATCCCTTAAGAAGATATTACATGAAAGCAAAGAGCATGAAAATATCCATCCTCCAAATGATATGTTGCATGCAAAAATTCTCGACCTTAAAAGCAAGCAGGAAGAAATCTGATCCCAACAAGCCACCTTCAAACAAGAAATTGAGACACACATCAATTCTTGGGCACAGGTGGTTCGGGCAAAGGATAAAACTCATACCCCTCTTATAGCAGTTGAGGAGGTGGTGCAAGAAAAACTTGTGGAAGAACGCACCAGACGAGCAAGAGAATTGAATCTCAAGGTGAGAGGTCTCCCCTTACCTCACTCCTCTTTAGATCTTATGGAAGTGGGGCCTAGGTTCCTTCAGGATACCCTTAGCCTCCCTAATATAGCTCTGGACAGAGCTTGGTTGGGCTACGACTCCACTCTCTTTCTTAGGTTTCGAACTGCATCTGATCGATTCTGTACCCTCAACGCTAAGCGGAAGTTGTTTCTCTCCCGAACAAGATTTTCTTGGATGAGGACCTCACTCAAGCACAAGTTGTGGAACTTAAACAATTTAGAGAACAAGTTATGGCAACACGACTAGCAGGGAAATGGGCAGTGTTCAATAATATTTAGGCAGTCATTTGGGACTCCTTCCCACCTGAGTGAGAACCCTGAATTGGAGGTTCCAAATGACGGGCCCGCTTGGGGAGATGACAGGGTACAAGCATCTCTATCTGTTGTTTTTGGTCATCGTCGAGACTTTTGTATGATGCTTTCAAATCAGCAACCATCCTCTTCGTGATCGAGACTCATGCAAGCCCTATTCGACCTCTCCTAGAGATAGCAAATTACTATTGGTTTTCAATTTGCAAGCAGGAGACGAGGAGCTCAAGAGGGGTCAGAGGATCAAGTGGAGTTGCTTGTTTGGCTAGTGACTCACTCTGAAACAGGGTAACTTTGGTAGCCGAAGATGAGTTTGCCAGGTTTATATGGATTTAGATTAACGTCGAAGTCTTTCCTCCGAGGGACATCTACATGCAGTTTGTTACTTTCCTCGAGCCTCTTCACCATTTGCCATCCATAATGGCCCAAATGGGGACCCCTTTATAGACTTGTACACTGACATCACCCAGTACCCTGATGTTGGGGAAGTCATCCTCCTAGGTGACTTCAATGCTCGTACTAGAGATCTCCAGATCCCTCTCCATGATCGATTAGAGGATGTGTTTTGTACCCAGGGGATAGATCCAAGTTCAGTTGGGTTTCACCAAATGTCAGATGATGCTTTCGGGTCCACTACAGTTTATGGTAAGCATCTATTATAGTTGGGCGAATCACAAGTTGTTAATTTTAAATGGCCTACCATGTTTCCCAGACTCCAGCTTTTTTACATGTCAGCCATATGGTAGGGGTGCGAGTGTAGTTGATTATGTCATCGCTAGCCATAACTTGCTCCCTTTTATTCGCCATCACTCGGTCTCCCCCATCCCCCTTGTTGATCATGCATTTCTTTCCTTCTCTCTCATGTTTGACCCTCCCCTTCCACCCCATCCTTCCCCTCGGGACCCACCCCGAACCACCTTTCAATTTAACGAAGGCGACCCTGGGATCTTCTCCTCTACCTTACGCAAGATGCTCGAATCAGAGACCCAATTCTCCTTACTTGATTCTTCTTCCACTAAATACACCCGTCTTTCATCCGTCATTTGGAAGCAGCGCTCAAATCCTTCCCTCACTCCACTCGTTCCACTTCCATCTCCCGAAAAGTTGGATCTTGCCCCATAAACAAATGGTACGATAACGAATGCAAGACTCTACATCGAGAACTTTGATATGATTTCACCCACTCTCAACCCTTCTACCTGGACCTCAAAGCTGCTTACCATCGTCTCCTTTGTCATAAGAAACGACTCTTTGTCTTTCATAGAAGACGGGAACTTTATGCTCTCCTTGCCCACTCCCCTAAACAATTTTGGCATACCATCCTTCCCCACCGCTCCCCTCTTCCATCTGACCTCGACCCTACATCCATGTTCTCTCACACTTCCAACCTTTATGATATTTCGGGGCAGGGCCAAACTCATGTTACCGCCCCACCCCCTTCCCGTTACCTATTCTTAGACAGATATTAAAGAGGCCATTTGGGTGATGAACAACATGAAAGCAATTGATGAGGAAGGCTACCAAACAAAGTTCTTTAAACACAGTTTCCATGCTTTGGTTAGCTACTTGGTTGATCTTTTCAACCATGTAGTCCGTGAAGGTTTTCCATTGGCATGGTCACACCACATCATCCATTTGATCCACAAATAAGGCTCCAGCTCAAATCTCAATAACTACAAAACGATCATGGTGGGACACACATTCTTCAAGTTGTATGCTATTGTTATACATAAGAAGCTCTCAAGTGATCTTGAGCAGAGAAAACTCAGAACTAGGGGACAGGCAGGTTTTTGACCATCTCATTAGACCATTGACCACATCTTCACCCTTTGCGTCGTGATTGATTAAGCATGACATCGCTCTTCGAAAGTCTATTGTTCTTTCGTAGATTTTGAAAAGCTTTTGATTCTATTCCGAGGGAAACCTTACTCCAAAGACTCAGGTATATTGGCATCTCAACGACCCTATTGACAGCTATTACATGCCTATATGGGTCTATCCTTGGTCGTCTTCGCATGGCTCGTGGGATGTATGATTTCATCTAGAGCACTATTGGGTTAAACAAGGTTGTTCATTGTCCCCTACCCTATTTAGGATCTATATTGATGAGTTGGAGACTTTTCTACACGAGCATATAGAGGACACTAATGGTTGCTTTCTTCACCAAGGTCTAATATCTATTCTACTCTTTGTTGACGGTGTGGCCCTCTCCTCATCTACAGAAGGATTACAAAGGCAATTGTATGCCTTAGCTTTGTTTTGCGATCTTCGACAAATGACAGTCAACCTGATTAAAACCAAGGTTATGATCTTCAATGGGGTGAAAAAAACTTCAAACCTTCACTCCCTATTCAGAGGGGAGGAGGTTGAGATCACCAGCACGTATGCATAATTGGGGGTGCAATTCTCAAGTCCCTGCTTCAGTTTGCGATCAACGCTTCAGCCTCGGATCACCAAAGGATATGGATCCTTACCTCTTCTCGAGAGATAGTGTTTTCAGCATCACTTCCAGGACATCTCGTCCAAGATGAGCTTCATGGACACCTTGATCCATCCCACTGTTCTATATGGCTTAGAGATTTGGGGACCATCTTTACTTAAGTCGGATTGGGCTTCAATTGAGAGAGTCCTGATTCTTCTTCTCCATTGCATCATTAGATGCAAACAGACATTACCTCGGTACATCATCCTTGCAGAGTTTAGAGCTCAGCCCTTTTGGCTTGAGACAGTCTTCAATTTGGTCTTATTAGTGCTATTGTAGCATTTTTTGGTTTTGTTAAGTTAGCATCAATTAGTCAAAAAATTAAAATCATTCCAAAAAATGTTAAAATATGGACAAAAAGAATATTGAATCAAAAAAGTGTTAAGGATATTTTGATGAATAAGTCCATATCAAGTAAAATGTTAGAATAGATGCCCTAAAAAAGAAAGGCAAAAATAAAAAATGTTAGATTAGAGAAAAGAAAAAATAATAAATTCTGAAAGCATCGCAAATCCAAATGTCACTACTCCCAGTCAAAGTTTATTTTTGCAAATAAAAAGTCGTCTGCACATTGTTTAAATGTCACACTAGTTCATACAATCCAATTGTACAGTTTAATCATGATTGGATTTGATTTAAATTGTTTGTTAATAAGTAGCAAATAAAATTGGCTCAACAGTTTAATCTGAGCCAATGGAAGCAATAAGCAAATAGAAGTAGATTAAAAATTAAAAAGAAAATGTTGAGTTGCTAGTCTAAATGCACTCAGGTGAATAAGATTGAAAAAATGTTTGAAAAGTAAGGGTAAGTAAAGAAATGAAATTGGAGCATGACAAGATTTTTATCCTAAGTCAGAACATAGAATACATGTGTATATGTTGATGGGTTTTAATTAACAATAAATTGTAAATATCAATGTTATTCGTGATATTTGAACTTTATTCATTCATTCACCATACCCCATACCCTTCGCATGTCACATCTGCTATAACTCTGGACCCCACCATCGCTTTCCGCCCTGTCACATTAAAACTTGTTCACATACTTTTCATCTCGCACACTCCCCCGAGCTTTGACGGTCTACCTCGCTCCTCGGCCCTCCTTTGTCGTCTGAACTTTAGTAGCGGGGGGGGGTCCAAAGTCAGCAATTTTGGCAACCTCCCTTCAAAACTGCTTTTCCTCCATCCTAATCTTTCGGGGCTTAAAATCCTGAAACAACTTGCCACCTACACTTACTCCTGAACATGGTTTTCATTCGATCGTTTACTGCCACTCCTGTGTCATCATCCATGCCCAGCCCATGTCACTTCCTCCGTCCAATCAATTGTTGCCTATTTGTATGTTATTCATTTAATTCCCCATTCCCGCTCATACATCAATATTCCATTGATCTGTTAATAAGCCTCGTTGGAGAATTAATGACAATTTAACCATTGATTAACAAACCCGCTCCATGTTTTTCATTATAAGCCATGTTTTTCACAAAAAAACTATTACACAGTGCATTCTCATAATTCGCTGGATATTTGAAGCTTGTAGTGAAAACGAAAGATTCATCATTCAATTGAATTTTCAATTCTGTTCAGAACCAAGCCGACATCTAGGTACACCTAATCCATTTCAGTTACACTGTTTTTCTATTATTACTGTGTTTTAGACTAATTCTTCCCATTTCCATCAAGTTCAACTTGCAATTCACTTAATAAAATGCCTCCTAAGAGAAAGGAAATTGCAGAAATCCCAAATCCCCTCAACTCCCCTGGTCGACAGAGACTGTAAAATCATTGAGTCTTCCTCTCAATTTGATTTATATGAAATCTACTGCTGGATGGAAGATCAGCTAGTTGATCAAATAGATGAAATAGAACTTTGGGACTCCCACCTTCCTCACCATACACAGAGCAACTAAATTTGTTAAGAAATGCCATGAATCCTATGATCCCAATCAAAGAGCTATCATTTCACTTACAGGAGAAATCTTTGTTTCATCAATGCTCAGTCTATTGAATAGATGTTGCAAACTCCAACTATTGCACCAACCCATCTTTTTTCTCATGCAAGTCTGATAGAAGCCTATCAAAAGCTAGATTTCACTAAAAGATCTCAAACTCTTGAGCTTTTCCTAGTTGTAGATAGCCCTCTGCCTAAAAAAACCCTCCCTATGATTCATCCATGTTCCGAGATAGAACCAAGCAAATTACCACTATTCTTTCTTATCTACTTGGTTACAATTTTGATCAATATGTAAATAAAGCCATCATAGGTTTCTTGCCTATCTTTTTTACTGATTCCAAACCCACTGTTCTCTATAATTTTAGCCAATTTCTAGCTGAGGCCATCCATGAACCATTTGTCCAATTTAATACTGAAGAAGTATTCAAGTATGCTTCAGTACTTGTATATCTTTTTATATATTTTCAAGGAGACAAGTTTCCATTCACCTTGCAGAAGTTAAATGAAGAAGGTAATCAACAATCAGTGATATTTTGGATTTCTATGGGAATGGTGGAGAAAGAAAAATTTACATATAAACAGTTCATAGAATTGTTTGTTCATCCAACTATTAATCTTATGAGCAGCACTCTAGTAACAAGAATCAATGATGAAATTGTGAAAGTATTGCAGTTGGTTGATGAAGCCACAAAAGGAGATTGGTATCTTTACCAAAACTATACAAAAATCAAAGCCTATGGCTATGAGCTTCCACCCTACAAACTTCTTAAGTACCTCCCTATAAAAATTTTTGCATTGGAATATATTAAGCAGAGGTTAAATGCAGATGAAGTACATTTTACAGCGGCAAAGAAAAAATCACAATTCAAGCTAAAGGCTCACGTTGGTCCTTTCATCTGTAACACTATAGCAACAGGAGAAGAAGCAGACAAGTTATTGAAGGAAATGAAGTTTGGTCTCAGCTTTACTTGGTCTTATCACCGAATGGGAGTAATTTCAAAACTTAGGGTTGAAAATAAGTTTACTGCATACCACCACACAGCCATGCCTGAAATAGAGCAATACAAAATCAGTTAGAATGGAAGGAGAACACCCTTCAAGAAGCTGAAGAACAGGGAGTCTCTACTTCAAATGTACAAACTCCACTTGCACAAGAAAAGACAGCTAAACGAGGAAGGGAAGAACAATCATCCCCTACCACTGAAGCATCAAACTAGGGCTTTAAAATTGTACATAGAAAGAAGAGACCTAAGATCTCTATGAAGGTTGGTGCAACAAATGAGCTACATAAAACAACATTTGATGGACTTGGAGAGACTTTCTGTTTACACAGTCTGGTGGACAATCTACTCAATCCCCCACTCATTCCACTACTTCTCAAGAACAGTGGGTGATTCAGATTAGTGGAATCAGTGAGAAGGACAAAGAAGATGATATATTTCATGTCTTCAGTGAAATTAAGAAGAAGAATGAGGAATTGAAGTTGAACACTTATACTCAACTCTGGAAACACTCCTCCAGTTCTCAAGCTAGATTTCTTTGTCTTTAACTCTGAAAAAGGTAAGATGCAAATGGCTTTCTTACAAGCTCAAATTCCACAGCCCAAGATTCCTGCACATTATTAGAAGTAAACCTCCTTTGGGTTTAATGTAAAAGATGTACATCCAATTGACCAAATTGAGGTGCACAAACAGACTGGCCAAATGATTTCTTCCACTTTAACTCACACTGCATGAGTTTGTCAAAGTTGCAGGTCACCTTAGCCAATACACAATCACAGCTCAAGTTGGAAAAAGTTTCCTCACTAGCAAAGGATACCAAGATCAAATCTTTAAAAGCTCTGGTGTTGAAGATGGGATATGATCCCTCAAATATAAATGTTATAGAAGAACTTGCCAAGAAGAAAAATGTTGAGCTCTCAGCGTTAAGGAAGCAGCGTAAACTGCCAGCTTCCAAGGACCCAATGACCAAGGACATTGAAGAAACCAAGACTCAGAAATCTGACATGATGAAGCTCATCATGGAACAAAATTTGCAAATAAAACAGATGGAGAAGCAAATGGAGAAATTGGTCAAAGAGAAAGAGGAAACTATGAAAAAGGCTCAAATTCCAATGGATGTAATTCCTCTTTCAGCCGTCTCTATAACCAGAGTTTCAAACAGTTGTAGATAGTTCACATGTAGCTGAGTTGCAGAGGGAAAAAAGTCAAATTGAAGTTTTGCAGAAAGAAATCAAAGAATCTTACCTTGGAAACAAACTAGATTTGGCAAAGGAGATTTTATGGAAAGAGTTTATTGAATCAATCAAAGATATCTGGCCTTATATCAAAATAATCTTTGATCAAAAAAATTTGTTGGAGAAAGCTCAGGAAGCTATTGAAACTATCTCCAAGGAAATTGAAGACATGCCAGAAGTTGCCACTAAAGTAATCAAGTTTCTGAATTCTAAAGACAACTATGAGCTTGAAGAATTAGGTATAAATGACAAAACAACAACCATACTTGAAGTGAAGAAAATCATTACAAAGAAAATCCTCATTCTTTAGTTGGAGGAAAAATGCAACAACGTTAATGTCATAGTTCAAAGATTTTTCAGTAGGTTAGAACCCCTGACCAACAAGGGTTTGCCCTCTATGCCTGTGATAAATGACAAATTAATTCCCATTGAAGATTATGTTCGAAAGCTTACAGAGATAGGTACCAATGTAGCTTCAGTTTCAAACATTAGAGGTGCAACAACACCAAGGGTTGTGTTGAATGCACTCAGAGATGCCTTTTTCATTCTAAATGAAATCAGTGATATATTTACAGTAAAACCCACTTTTACTTAATATACAAAAATAGATGAAGTTTACCGAAGGGTAACTAAGTTATCTATCCCATAGAAGAACTTAAAAGAGGATCAAACACCGTTCAGTGTTTCCAATAAAGGTCATCAACAGTTCAACAGTTTTCAGCTTTTCCAAGAACAATGATCAATATTACAACAAGTTTTAGCTTTTCCAAGAACAATCATCAACATCTCAACGCCAAAATCGTGACAGATCGACTATCAATTTATATTCCTCATTTTGTATTGATCTATTTTTGTAAAAAATTTAAAAATATTTTCTTAGCACTAAGATTGTATAAATAAGGGTTGCACCCTTGAAAGAAACATTTGTAAGAATTAAATGTGCTTGGCTTGGATTCTGAGTTTTGATTCATACAGTTTTGTGTTCCCTATAAGTTTTCCAATTTTCATTTACTATGTCCTTTCTTCATATTCTTAAGTTTTACAAAGATAAGTAGGAATAGTTGTGTTTCAATTTACTCCTATAAGCTTTTGAAGTGATCACCTTTAAACTATCTATTTAACTAATTCCCTCTAAATCATAAAATCATCAACATGTTTTATAATCTTAGGCATATTCTGTTAAAACTTTCTAAACACTGTTTGAGGATTTTCTTCCTTATGATTATTTAATTTTCTATTTGGAAATTGTAATAGTCATATCATCTTTCAGTTTCTACTCATCACTAAACAAGCTATATCACTGTGTGGATTTTAATAGTAGCCCTCTATTTAAATATTAATACTATTCAAAAAGGTTAGGCATTACTATTTTAAATCTGTTTCATACATTGGTCCTCCAAAATTAAAACAAAACCCCCCCAAACAAATATCTTAGATGCCCTGGCATGATAGTTGACCATTATCATCTCAAAAATACAATACGTGCATCGTGTCCGAGGACTTGCAGACTCAATAAAGAGTAGGGACCGTTACCCTTACTTGGCATATTGCTCTTCTGAGACTATTTCCCGTTCTACTCCCTCGAGTCGAACTAGATGTTGGTTTAGAAGAGTTTCAAATCTCTTATAGAGTCAGTGGGTATTCAATTGGATTGTCTCCCTCCTTTCCAATATTCCTTGGATGCTCCTATTCACCTTCTACCTACTAGACAAGAGTTGAACAAGATCATCAGGGAGGACATCTACACACAGTTTGTCCAAGTCTCCTAGGTCAATCCTCTAGGAGGGTTGTGCCCAAAGATGGCCTTCTACACTGAACACTTCATGGAGTTAAGAGACAGACTCATTATTCAACCCACGTATACATTTCACCACTGGATGCATGCTCTTCGCATTCCTCTAGGCCGGTTCACGGTAGGTTCTCATAGACTTCGGGTAGAGACAAACCACCAAATTGATAGACCAAACAGAATCTACCAGGTATGTCATTGACAAGAAGTAGAAACCAAGGTGCACTTCATTTTTAGATGTCCTATCTACTACAAGATCAGAGGAAGGTTCCATTACTTATTCAAAGACTTTCGAACACTCCCATACTTTTTAGGTATCCCGATAAGAGATGTTTGGCCCTATATATGCAAAAGGCTCCCAAGTTCCGAGCGCATATTCTCCAACCTCCCATCAGACCAAACCCCACACAAAGGATCACAACATTTTTCAGGGTACTACCTTCAGACAAAGGCACCAAGAGACAATTAGTACCATTTCATATCCAGAGTCTAAATCAATGTGAGATCTGTCACACGAGTTCTTTGTAGCAAACCCATCTCGAATCCATCCCTCGGAGACAGACTAGGTCCTCCAAACCTCAATAGTGCACAAACGCCTCCACACAACGATTTAATGGACAATTTGCACCTCCCACAGGCCCCCTTCATCAAGCCAACAAACATTGTGGAGTTTTTTCAGTGTTCTTCACTCAACCTTGTTAGGAGAGATGGGTTTAATCCTCAAACCCAATAGCCCATGTATCTTCTCTGTCAAGGCATTCCATACATTATATCTTTTATGTTCCTTTATTGTACCTTTATATTCATGCATTGTATTTTTAATAAGAGACCGTTTGGTTCTTCAACATTATATGGACATCACTATACTCAACAAAGTCCCTTTGACCTACTTTGTGGTCATTATTTGAACATAAATATAATTATCTTATGTCCCCCCTCCTTTGTGTATCCCTCTCCCTCTCCCTCTCTTATTTATTTATAGGAGGCCATTTGGTTCTCCCACATTGTATGGACATCATTGTACTCAACACAATCCCTTTGACCTACTTTAAGGTCATTGGTTGAACAAAAATATAATTATCTTTTGTCCCCCTCCAATGTGTCTCCCTCTCCACCTCTCTCTCCCACTCATTTCCCAATCTCTCTCCATCTCTCCTCTCCTTTTTCCTTCAATTTATCTCCATCTCTCCCTCGTCACTCCCCCTATCTCTTCACTTCTATCACTCTATGTCTTTGTCCTTCCTCCCTATATATATGAGTTAATATATATCTCTCCTTTCTCCAATTTATCTCCATCTCTCCCTCGTCACTCCCCCTATCTCTTCACTTCTATCACTCTATGTCTTTGTCCTTCCTCCCTATATATATGAGTTAATATATATCATGATATTTATAATTAATAGTGTATTAAATCTAAAATTATTAAAATTAATAATATAATATTAATATGTATTAATATAAATATTAAATCTTAATAATAATATTAATATTAATATTAATTTGGCCCATAGCCTTCACCTAAATAAAACTTTTTTTAGTAATTCATAAATATAAAGAGGTAAATGTAAACCTCTCACTCCTCTCTCTCTCTCTTCATGTCCCTCATCTCCCTCTCTTCAATTTAATATCATCTCTCCTTGTGACTACTCTCTCCACCTCTATCACTCTATGTCTTTTGTCTCCATTCTATGTAATCTAAGAGTTAACATATACCATGATATAATAATATATATTATAATATAATAAATTTAATATTATATTAATTCAAAGTTAATTAAATTCAATATATTAATATTATAATATATTAAAATCAATATGTTGAGTTTGTAGGGATGAAAACTTTAGTGTCGAGGTATAGCGTTGGAAATGCTGTTGAGTTTGCGCATTTGCTAGGGATGAAAACTTCAGTGTCCAGGTATAGCTTTGGAAATGATGTTGAGTTTGCGCATTTGCAAGGGATGAAAACTTAATAGTGTCGAGGTATTTCACTTAGTGTAACAATCCTCTCTGCCACACAGCCAGAGAAGATGTTACAAGCAGCCAATTTCATGAGGAATGAAAACTTAGTGTCAGGTATTTCATTTCACTGTCATGAAATTGACTACATTTAACAATCTCTCTACCACACAGCCAGAGAGGATTTGTACCATACGGCCAGAGAGGATTGTTACAACTAAGTGAAGAAAGTTTCTTGATCAATTTCTTGATTACAGTAATTAACCAATATTTCAATAGGAAATCAGGTCTCCCTAATCTCTCTAACAACTTTAAGCGAAGAGAATTTCTGATAATAGTAATGAAACAATATATATTGGATTAAGGAAATGACTGATGTTCGATAATCTTGGATTAAGAAAATGATTTAATGATTTAATGTGCGAAGCCAATTCCATGGGTGATTTTAGTGTATTGTCCACTTATAACATATAATGACATTCCAGGAGGAAATTCAAGATGCGTAAAATATGGGAGGAAATATCGGTATTCCTATAGAGCTTCCATGGGTGATTTTAGTGTATTGTCCACTTTTAAGACAGAATGACATTCCAGGATAAAATTCAAGACGCGTAAACCATGGGAGGAAATATCGGCATTCCTATAGAGATATTGCTCGCTGGTTCCCCTCCTTGGAAACCACTATTGTTATCACCAAAGAGTCTCCACGTATTTCATATTCTTCTTCGATTAGAAGAGTTGTTAGAGAGGAAGCTTTGTATTCCTATTCAAATATTGGTTCGGTGTTGGACCTCCTTGGAGACCACTACTGTTATAACGAAATTAATTCAGCTGCTGCTTTTCTCCAACCACGCATACAGAGCTTTGGAAATGCTGATGAGTTTGCGCATTTGCTAGGGATGAAAACTTAAGAGAGCCGAGGGATTAGTGTTGAGGTATTTGGCTATCATGAAATTGACTACGTCTAACAATTCTCTCTACCACACAGCCAGAGAAGATTGTTACAAGTAGTCAATTTCATGGTAGCCAAATACGGGTCTATGTTTTCATCCATAGTAAATGAGCCAATCAAGAGCAAGTCCAAAGCTCTGTGTCTCGTTGGAGAAAAGCAGCAACTGAATCAATTTCTTGATTACAGTAATGAGCCAATATTTCGATAAGAACACAAGTGTCCCAAATCTCCCGAACAACTTTAAGTGAAGAGAATTGTTTGATAAGAGTTGAACCAATATTTCAATAGGAACACAGGCATCCCTAATCTCTCTAATTTTAACCGAAGAGTAAGTCCGGATAATAGCAATGAACCAATATTTCGATAGGAACACAGGTGTCCCTAATCTCTCTAACAACCTTAAGCGAAGAGGAATAGATGCTGGTCAGGTCGAGCATAGCATGTACCCATTACAGAACATCATACATGACTAATCTTGGATTAAGAAAATGACTGATGTTCGATTAAGGAAATAATTTAACGTGCGAAGCCAATTTCATGGGTGATTAGTGTATTGTCCACTTTTAAGACATATAATGACATTCCATGACGAAATTCAAGATGTGTAAAACATTGGAGGAAGTAGAATTAGGGCGTAAAAGGCAAGTAAGGCAATTGCAGAAAAATAGATTCATCACTTATGCTCGGAACAAACAAATGATGGAGCCTCCTTTAACAGACAAATGATTTCTTTGACAGTGATCACCCAGAAATCCAGGTCAGGTAAGGCCAGGAGGAGCGAAACATAACTCAGAACACATTCTCACTACGACCACGTATGGGATCAGCCTAATGTCTTTTGATCACAATATAGGAACAAAACCGTTGCATTTTTCCAGATACTCACAAATAGCATGTAATTAGCTTTCGGATAGAGCTCGTGTAACGAAACTTGACCTTTAAAGCTTCGGTTTCAAATTTCCAAGGAATATTAAGCCACTCAGATGAAATAGCCTACGAACACATCTAGGGAGACAGAACAGCAAAAGCAGCTTGTCAGTTATCAGAGAAATAATAATTTGGGGAGTTCCAGAGGATGCCGGATCCTCCAGCATTGTAGAATTATCAACTACAATCTCAGTTTCAAGTAACTAGATCAGCTCCGTAAAGGACATACACGATGTAATCACAGATAGGATTGTCAGAATCAATAGTATTCAGGAACTAGAAGGTGTAATAGAAAACATTATAATCTTGTCACTGTTCTTATTAGCAATCCTGCTGGTAACATTTTGTCTACTCGGTAAAGAGTATACAAGCCTTTTCATTATACAAACATTTTGGTGTTCGTTAATACATAGCTATATTAAACGTTGATGCTATAGGCAGCTGAGTTACTGCACCTCTCAAACATTTCGCCTAATAGAGGCTGAGAAAAATACATAATCGATCAAACAAATTAGAGAAGGAAAGAAAGAAAGGCGAAATGGAGGCTGAGAAAAATACATAACCGATCAAACAAATTAGAGAAGGAAAGAAAAAAAACTGAAATAAAAGCAATAATAGAAAGGGGGAAATAGATACAGCGTGAATCTTGAAGAGCGATGAGAAAGGGCGAGACGAAAGAACAAGAAGAAATTCATCGGAAATAAAACGAATTAGACAAGGACCAAAAAAAAACCTGAAAATAATAGTAACCGCAGAAAGGGGAAAATAGATCAAATGAATATTGAAGATAGCAGACAAAGGGCGAGACAAAGGAACAAAAAAAAATGCAATGGAAATAAAAGAAATTAGATAACGAATAAAAAAGAAAGTAAAAACCTGGGAATAATAGCAACCGCATAAAGAGAAAAACAGAAACAGAACGAAACTTGAAGATAGTGGACAAAGGTCGAGACGAAAGAACAAAAAGAAATGCATGTATGTGGAGTTTCCCGGGCCAAGAGCACAGAGTAGAAAGCCGTTGGTCAGAATGGCCACAAGAGAGTTTGTTATAGCACCCAAGCCATTGCATCAGTGGACATGTTAAAGGCCATGATATTGGTAAAAGGGTGCATCATAAGAGACGCAACTAAAGCTAATGCTCAGACAGCCAAGGGTTGTTCGTCAACTCCTTTTGGATCAGAAACTCTAGTCCATATAATTCTTTCCTCACTGCAATAGCTTCAGACTCCTCTAAACTCAAGCAAAAGACACGAACCATTCAAACAAACAGAAAACAAACAAAATCATAGACGCAAATTTAATTTTAGCTGAATTAAAAACCCCAAAGAGCACGGTTAGGACTCCAAAAGAGGACATAACAATGAAATTCACCTGCGCCGCCCACCGCAGACACGAAGTCTAACACTCCGTCCATGAACGCCTCTGAACCAGAACGGTAGTCGATACTAAATGCGATTGCGCTTTGATCGTTTTGTAGGGCAAAATTAGGGTTCGGCCGCATTTTTTGGATATGGCCGAATTTAGGGTTTTTGCGGCATCTTTTAGTTAGGGTTTTGGCCGTATCTTTTATTACGGCCTTCGGGGGTCTAGGTTTAGAAGCATGTGCACATTCAAAACTTGAGTTTTCACACCGCAGCATAAAGTTGTGTACCACAAGTTTGTTAGGGTCTAGGGGATTTCATGTGTTTTTCTTCTAACATAGTGTAGAACTTATCTTGGTTTATTATGTCACTCAAATTTCTTTACTCTCGGTTAGTATAAAGGGCAAAATGCATGGAAGCTAGTGGTACAATAGACTATATTTAGGCTTGTGGAAGTTAAAATTTCATTTCATTAATTCGGTCCACGCAAAATTTTAACATTATTATGACACTCAAATTCCTTTATTCTTAGTTGGTTTTATTAGTCTGGCCAACGCAATTTATTTTTTGTATTCAGGGTGATTCATAATGAATTAAGCAAAGTCTTTCACTAGAAATCACATAAGAGAATTTTTTCACTAGTTCATTTGGTCCTTTTGTATTCACGCTTTTGTGATCCATAATGAATTTGTTTGTGATCCATAATGAATTAAGCAAAGCCTTTCGGTAGAAATCACATAGGAGAAATTTTTGACTGTTGAAACGAACAAGTGCGACTTTGTATTTAGGCTTCTGTGATCCGTAATGAATTAAGCAAAGTCTTTCAGTAGAAATCACATAAGAGAAATTTTTGACTAGTTCATCTGGTCCTGTGGATGAACACACCTGTGCACCTATGGTTCATGTTGCCCCCTGATGATGAACACAATTGTTTGTTCGGAAGGTGTCCACCAAAAATTTATCTTATTTGATTTCTACCAAAAGATTTTGCTTAATAGATTTATTTGTTTATCATTATTAGTTTACCATTGACTAATACAAGTTATAATGTTTAATTTGGAAAACAAGTATTTATTTTTAAATATTATTGAAAACATTATTTTTCAAACATTTGATTAGACCATAATTTGAAGATTTTATTGCATTTGCAACACAATGCCATGTGGATAATTGCCTCGGATTTTTTCCCATAATTTCAAGATGCAATTGCAATATTTATGCCATGATTTTTAGATATTTTAAAAATTTTCATGTTAAGCTTCATAGGGAAACCACCCAAAAAGAAAATCCTTGAAAATAGTTCAACTCACTTAAATAACATATTTACCATCAGTTACTACGCACTATAATTTAAATGTATTTGCATAAAAAATGAATAGGAACAACAAGATGTAAAAACTAATTTTTCAGTATCTTATATCAAGATGCAATTGCAATATTTATGTTGTGATTTTTAGATGTTTTAAGATTTTTCATTGTTAAGCTTCATAAGAAAACCACCCAAAATTTTGATGGTGGATTAAAGTTACTTGTGCTTTAATTTTTTTTTTAATTGATAATTTAATTGTTTAAAATATTTAAAAGAAAAGTTTTCATTGGAGAGGAATTATTACTTCAAACATTGTTTTTATTATATTTAACATCAAATTTATAAATAAATAAAATGACTTTATTTGCAAAGACTTGTTGCTCGTATCCTTGGTAAGCTTGCTAGAATTGCGGTTGTTGGTATTACACCAGCCATGGGCTGTTGTCCAGTACTGACTGTTTAACCAAGATGGGGGTTAGCGTTCCCCATTTGAACCTGTGCCATACCACTAGTTGGTGATTGTGGTTGTGTCATAGGTACAAGAGATTGTTGCATTACAACCTGCGAAACTTGAGGTTGGCATACAACTGGTAACGCTTGTACTTGCAATACTTCCACAATAGCTGGCGTAGTGGATATATTTGTCATAGGTAAACTTTGTTGCATTGAGCATACAACTCTTGGTTGTTGAGGTAGGATTGGCACCCAACCGCTGGTCGTGATTCCAGCATCACCCAAATTTTGTTGTGAACTCACGCATGGTTGTCCTTCTGAGGAAGGCAATGAAAGGGTATACGGCCCTCCATACGACGATAATCCAGTACTCAAGGGAATGATTTGCCTTTGGGAACCAGTTTGCCCAAATTGACCTTGCGAAGGATCAATTTGTTGAGACTCAACGTAAGAGATTCCAGATATAATTCTGGACGAACAAACGGGAACAGTCCATATTGTCGAAATAGCCCCTGGATGGGCTCCATCCAACGATCGAGAGCTGGTTGGGACAGATGGCACGCCGACAAACATTGTCGGAGTAGCAGAAGGAGCTTCTGTTGTTTCTGTGTCGGGTAACACAGTCCTTGATGTCGACGGTTGTTCAGACATATTAAGCCTATCCAAAAGATTCCTCAACGATTCGTCAGGAACTTCCGATGGCGGGTGAATATCTTCTGATGAAGAAGGATACAGGGCAATCCCAGCTCCAAGTTGTGTTGGAGTGTTAGATGGAGGATCTTCCACAATCTCTTCTATGGCAATCAATCCAGGAGGAAGAGGCAGACCGTCAGGTCCGTAAAATATTTCTGGTGCCGAAGAAGATATAAGTTCTGCAGCAACAGACGGTTGGGGAGTAACACCTTCTAAATCGGCTGTAGATGGAGCCGGTTCAGGAATAGAAGTGTTTACCGTCACACTAGGATCAGTTGTAATGTCCTTTTGTTGTTGCGAAATTTCTTCTGTTGAAACGGGGATACCAGAAATGTTCGGAGTAACCGGAGTCTCTGAGGATGTTGGAGTGCTTGTTCCAACCAACCTAGGGGACTTTGATCCGATCAAACGAGTTCACTTTGTCCGGAATGGTTTTGCTTCCGGAGTCAATGACGGTTGACTCGTAAGTCTCCGCGAACAACAGGGTTTTGATTGACTTTCTTCCACGATTGCGGATTACTTGATCAACTCAAAATAAAAAAGGGAAAAAAGTTTTTTCGAATTAAATGAATTTTAGACGCTTTGACACAACTTGTTTTTTTTTCAATTTTAAAGAGTCGAGAAAAAAACAAAAGATGACTCTAGTCGCCTTCGATTTTTATTGAGCCTGAAGTGACAAGTGCTCAAAGGTCCTTTTCTTTTAAGAAGTCTAAAAAGGAGCAAAATGGACTTCTCTGGAGATCTAGGCAGAGGGGATTACCAAACCAATCACAAAACTGCAGAATACTTTTTACGGTACGGCAGTCAATCTTTCCGAATGATGTGTTCAGTGCATTGCGATCGATAGGGCGGCAAACACGGTTTCCTAAGGATAAAGGATGCATCCTATTGTAGTCTCCCAAAATATACTCGACGGTACGTGGGAGCACAAGTCCACACTGACACTTGCCGTCGCAGAGTGAAGGAATCACCCAACCAACAATGAAAACAATAGTTACCAAGTTTTACGACGCCGGAATACGTCTCTAGCCTAGACCTCTAGATGTTGTGTGTTAGGTTCCAAAGCGTTGTTAGATTCATTAAATTTATTTCAAGTTGATCTTGTTTTAAAATTTTCCTTTCAGGTTCACCACGTGATGTGTATAAAATTCCTAAAATGCAGTCTAAGATGATAAACAACTGTTTAATCTTCTTTTGGCAATGAAAATCCTAGCTACTAAGGAAAGAAAGTTGAGAATCTTTCAACAAAGAGCACAAAGCACACACTAAATTCACTGTCCTAAATCAAACCAGGCAGTCTAAATGCAAATGCACATGCATGTATTTGTTTTCAGCCTTCTTAATGTATGAATGAAGATAAGAAAGCTAAGTGCAAATTTGAATTATTTTCAAAGCGACAATACTTAACAAATTTATTTTCAAAATGAAGTGAAGATAAGGGCGACACTTTGTGATTTCAAAATGAAAATTGTTTTTCGACACTTTAAAAACTACTAATTCAAATCATATACAAGAGTAACGGTACAATCGACTATCAAGAACAATGGGATTCTCTTCTATAACTGAAAACGACACTGACGACACTTTCAGATTAAGAAATAATAGTTCGACTACGCTACTTCTGTGCAAAATAGAACTGAAAATGGCGCACAATACATAAAAACACTTAGAGTTCTTTGCACAATAGAGGCGGAATCATGGAAGAGAAGGGGGTTTTCACAGAGATATACTGACCATAGACAACAAAACTCCTGAATAGAACTGAAAATAGTGAAGAAAATCCAAAGTCTGAAGGTAAAGCTAACCTTCCCTTACCATCACACCTGTCACACAGGGAATCAAGTATGCAGCACACCTACTGCACACAGGAAGTGCGATGCATACAGACTGCCTTGAAGGGAGGGTGCGATGGTACTAGTGCGATACTTTTAACCAGTTTTTGCTCACAATTTGCAATTCAGTTCAAGGATTTAGGCCGAGTAAGTGATGTTCAATAAATGTAAATCATAGGGGTTAATCTAAGGAGGTTACTAGAGCCACCACTTAGAGCAATTAGAACGTTTGCAGATCGATTGTTTAATTCATAAACAAAACCCAGAGATAGACTGAAGCAGCATTGATCTACTTCACATTTGTATAAAAAATGCAGTTCGAAGGCTAGCTGGCTTGACTTCAGGCTCTATCTATAATTTTATAAAACAAACAAAGATAGACTAACAAACAATCTATTCGCTCCCCAGTGGTGTCGCCATTTTTGTTACCGGGAATAGTGTCCACTCGGAGCTGCTATTCCCACTAAGACTGGTAGTTATCTTAGAAACAAACAATTAAAGTCTACTTTCGTTTTCCTTTATGAAAATAGATAAGAGTGGAACAAAGGACACCAACCTATTCTTGCGCTCGGTTCCTTACTTGATTCCTCTCCTTTCTGATAGGCCTTTGCCGCTTCTTCTTCATCTACCCAGCTTTAAAGAGCACCTATGGAATCAAAGAAACATACTACTATAGAAGAACAGATATCTATATTCATAAATAACATAGGACCAAATATGTATTAACCATACAAATGCATATATAACCAAACATACAAGAATATGGAGGAAAAATTGAATAGCTTTATTAATATCAAGAATAGCAAGAGGATTGCAACCAATAGTTCTGACCCAGCATCATCCTCCAGCAAGAAAGCCCTTCTTCACCTCAAGTAAATCTTAGTTCACCCAACACTATGAAGTTTCACTAGAAAACCAACAACACTTCTCTACAAGATACAAGATTCCAGCCTCCTGGATCTCTGTGATGAGGGATCCATATATAGATGATTATAGGGGAGTGAGTAATCTTTTGGGGTTTTGATTAGTGTCTTCTCTCTGATAGTTCTTGATTCCACTTGGAGACTGATGATCTCTTACTCATCCCTGGTCAAAAACAGAGAGGCAAGTGTCAGAGGGGAAGCTTCTGGAAGATTCCATGATCTTCCACCTCGCAAACTGTCTCTGCCATTTGTCCATTCTCACCCATCACACCCCACATAGGGGCCATTCAGTATGCATCACACTCTTTTACACTGGGAAGGTGATATGCATCACACCCTCTGCACTGGGTATTCAGTATGGTCCAGTTTTGACCATTTCTGAGAAATTTTAAGTGGAGAACTTTTGGGAGATGATGTAATCAGCTGACCTTGTTCCTTTAGGTAGTGAAGCAACACTTTTAGGGACTTAGGAGCCCTCAGTTTATGGACATTTATGATTGGGGTTGCAGTGCCCAAAAATGTCTATAACATTACTGCTGGTGATTCATCATTAGAACTAAGGTTGCATCCTGTTACCATAGGAGTACATACTGGTTTAGAATCTTCCATTTTGTACTTCTTCAAGCTCTACTTGAGATATTTAGTTTTTGAAAGAAAGATACCATCTTTTGTTTGTTGTACTTGTAGACCAAGAAAATAAGTAAGTTCACCAAGTAAGGACATCTCAAATTCTTGTTGCATTACTGAAGCAAAATTATGACTCATGGATTCTTCATTGCTACCAAAGATGATATCATCAATATAAACAACAATAATTAGAAGTTCATCATTTTCAGCCTTCGTGTATAAATTGCTATCTGCAAAACCTTTTAAGAAACCTTCTTGTTGTAGATATTTGTCAAGGCGGTAATACCAAGCCCTTGGAGCCTGTTTTAGACCATAGAGAGCCTTTTTGAGCTTACATATGAGTTTTGCATCATTTCCAATAATGAATTCTTCTACTTGTTCAATATAAACTTCTTCTTCTAAATCTCCATTAAGAAAAACTCATTTTACATCCATTTGATATACTTTGAATTTTTGAAAACTAGAAAGAGCGAGAAACATCCATATGGATTCAAGTCTGGAAATAGGTGCAAAATTTTCTTCAAACTCTATACCCTCTTGTTGAGCATACCCTTTACAAATAAGTGTTTCCTTGTTTCTAAGAACTTCTCCATTTTCATTCATCTTATTCTTAAATATCCATTTTGTTCCTATAACATTTTTATCATGAGTTCCAGGGACTAATTCTCAAGTACGATTCTTTTCAATTTGGTCGAGTTCTTCATCCCTTGCCTTGACCCAACATTCATCTTTGCAAGCTTCATTTACATTCTGAGGTTCGGTGGAGGACAGTAATGCTAGATAACTTGAGGTACCTGTAAGAGATCTTATTGTTTTTACACCAGCCCCTTTCCTCCTAGAATTTGAGATTCTGGATGATTCTTCTGAACATACCTGGATTGAGTTTTTTCCCTATCTATTGTATCTTCTTCTTGTGCTTCATTGGTTTCTTCTTCTATATCATTTTGATATGATGTGGAAAAGCATTCCCCATCTTCATCATTATCATATTCCTCTGTTGATTTCATTTGTTCCGGATTTCTGCATGCTTCATCAATTACAACATCAATGCTTCAACAATTTTTCGAAGTCTTTTGTTATAACATTTGTATCCTTTACTTCTAGATGAATAACCAAGAAGAATTCGTTTGTCTGCTCTGGGTTAGAACTTACCAAGTTTTTCATCAGTCCTTTTGATGAAACATTTTCTTCCAAACACTCTAAAGTGTTTTACAGTAGGAGGCTTATCATACCAAAGTTCATATGGAGTTTGATTGCTATTTACCTGAACATTCACTTTGTTGAGAATAGTCACGCAACAAATGCAGCTTCTCCCCAGTAGGTTGCAGGAGTTCCAGATTCATTAAGCATTGCTCAAGCCATTTGTTGAACTATTATGTTCATTCTTTCCACCACGCCATTTTGTTGAGAAGTTCTTGCGACGGAGAATTGCCTCTTTATTCCATGTTGTTCACAAAAGTCAAAGAATTCATCTAATATGAATTCTCCCCCTTGATCAGATCTGAGACATTTGATTTTTCGATCTAATTCATTTCAACTAAATCTTTGAAGGCTTTAAACTTTTCAACTGCTTCATCTTTATGCTTTAGTAGACCTATCCAACACATCTTGGAAAAATCATCAATAAATAAACTAAATTATTCTTCTCCACGAGGTGAATTTTCCTTGTTGGTCCACATAAATCAGTATGGATGAGTTCAAGAGGCTTACTTGTTGATCCTTCTTTTTCATTTAAGTGAACTGTGGTTTGCTTATTGACTTGACATGGTTTGCATATGGTATTTTCTTGGATGCTGATATCTGGAAGATCACGAACTACCTTAAGCCTACATGCTTTTCTTATTTGAGAAAAGCATAGATCTCCCAATCTTCTATGCCATAGCCAGATTTCATCTGTTTTTCTTCGATAGCATTGTTTTTGTCCTCCTTTGAGTATATATAAGTTGTTTGGAGTTCTTATTCCTTTGATCGCGGTATTTCCTGTATCATGCTCACGAACCACACATCTATTTGATTGAAACACAACTTCATTTCCTTGATTACACATTTGACTGACACTCAACAGGTTTTAAACCATCTACAAACATGACATTTCTAGCTTTAACCTTTTCTTTCAAGAAGACAGAACATTTACCTTTAATGACAATTAGAGTGTCATTTCAAAATGAGAGATTATTTTCCTTTTCTAAAGCATTATATGAATGAAGTTTCTCTTTAACACATGTCATGTGTTTGGAGCATCTGCTATCGATGCACCACTCATTTTCTTGTCCTTATGCATATAGAGCTATGCCACATCTTTCTTATTGGGATTCCTTGTTTCTCCATATCTTTGGATTTAATGATGTTTGCTCCTTTTGAAGTATGGCCGAAATTTTCTCCTGCATTCAGATTCTTCATGACCAAAGTTGTTACAAATCGAACATTCTACTTCATTTCCAAGAGGAGAAAAGTTATTATAGGATCTTTTCTTGATTCCTGTTACACTCCTTTGATATCGTGCTTCTCTATTCATGATGGTTTTGTAAGAAACACATTGAGCTACCTTATGCCCAAAGTTATGACATGAAAAACATTGCCCATTAAAGAAGTTTTTTTTATCATAGAATCTTTTAGCATTGTTTAGCTGTTGGTTGAAGGTTCTACTGATATTCATCTTTGGAGTAAATTGAGTATGATTTACCTGATGAGTAATTTTGGGCCTTTTCTGACGATTGACATACTATTCACTGGTCTTTACTACATCAAGATAGCTTCTGGTGTAGGCTAACGACTTCTGTGATTGAGATGATTCATCAATATATCCAAGACTTGTCTTTATCAGAGGAGAATGGTGAACTTTGATGATTTCATTTAAAGTTTCAGATCCTTTAGCAAATCTAAGATTAAGATATTTTGTCTTCTCAAGTTCTTTTCTTAGACCCATAATTTCACATTCTAGATTTTCATTGTGTTTTTCTCTTTCAGTGAGTTGGTGTGTCAACATATCAATGATCATATTCTTTTCTTCTCAACAGATTTTGAGTTTAGTGATTTCTTCAAGAAATTCTTCCTCTTCTAAGACATCCAAAAATCATCATTTTCATAAGGCGTGCCTAATCTATAATCTTGGTCATTTTCATCTTCATCACTATTGAATAAGCCATCACTATCTCCATGCGTATAGTAACTCCTATTCACAACTTGTTTTCTAGTTCCTTTTGCATATTCCTTTCCTTTTTTATATTTATCTTTTATGAGCACGTTTGGCAGCATAATGGTTGAATCGACCACAAGCAAAGAATTTGAAAGGTAGCTTACCTCTTAATCTTCTAGAACCCCATTGAAGCTTCTTGACAAAGTTCATCTTCTTCTTTTGAAATGTGTTCTAATTCACTATGCTCTTCTATATATTTTCCCTTTGATGATGCTTTAAAAGCAAATTCTCTCATATCTAATGGACCTCATTTTCTCATTTCAAAGTCAGTTAGGATTCCATGGAGTTGAGTCATAGTAATAGTTTGAAGGTCCTGTTTTTCTTCTATTGAAGACACTTTTGACTCAAATTTAGAAGACAAAGATCTCAAAATTTTCTCAATTAAATTAGCTTCCTTTATCTCTTCACCGAGATTCTTCATACAATTAACAATATCATCTATATGTAAAAGGTAACTAGCAACACTCTCATCAATATGCATCTTAAGTGTTTCATACTAAATTCTTAGAGTTTGAAGCTTAGCAGGTTTTACCTGAGAGTCTCCTTCGTAGCTCTGAATGTCTTTGTCCCATATCTCTTTGGCTGTCTTGAGCTGCACGATTTTGACAAATTCTGATTCCGACAGACTTCCCAATAACATATTGACAGCTTTGGCATTGGTTTCGTATAACTTCTTACTTGCAGAGTCTGTAGGAATTGCTGCTGGAAATTAATATCCTCCTTCCACAATTTCCCAAGCATCAACTCCAAGCGATTGTAGATAGGCTTTGGTTCTTATTTTCCAATATTCTAAGTTCCTCCCATTGAAGATTGGTGGTCTAATGGATCCCATGCCTTCGTGATTATTCATCTTTAAAGATCTTCCTTCAAGTGATCAAGCTTCTTCTCAAGGACCTACTCTGATACGAATTGTTGTAAATAATAATGAGAGAGGGGGTGAATTAGTATTATTAGATCAATAATTTTTTATTTCCCAAACATATTTATATACGCTACTTATATGAAGTGAACTAGCATGTACACGCTACTGTGATTAGTGAAACTAGCGTATACCTAGACAACTTGTGATTTAGTTAATTTATCATGTGTTGATCTATAACCAATGCATCAGTAACTTATTAAACAGTGCAGTAAAAATAGAATAAACCATCACACATAAGCAACACACATGAACACCAAGATTTAAGGTGGAAACCCAATGTGGGTGAAAACCACTTGCTGCTATCATCTCTATCTTCTTTTTAATAATAAGAAAATATATTTACAATCTTGTACTAGTGCAAACTCATAACAGTACGCAGTCACCCACCTGCAGAAGGTTTCAACATTCTCTTCTTTTCCAGCTTCTACCGGAAGGGAGCTACAACCCCCTAGCTCTTGTACTAGCTAATGTGTTTACTAATACGTAGGCGCACAAAAGGCTACGACCTTCTCTCTTCTTCCAGGGACCACGTTTCATAAATTTTCAGACTAGATGCTCCTGGTACACAACAATACACATGAAGGCCTCATTTCATCAAATTTCATATTGGACCCATCAGAACTTTCAAACTGCTTCAACCAATAATCAGTTAATCTGAACAATCAGATCACTGTCACCAAAACACTATCCTGAACCCAGAAACCTGCATTATCATTCAGAACAAGCTGCAACCTCAAAAATCATACATCAGAATGTATACGCTACTTTACTAAGCTTAACTTGTGTGTATACGCTACTTCCTTTAATCAAACCTGTGTATACCTTTAAAACTACTGAAACATAAAACTTCTTAATCAAGTCTGTACCAACCAAAAATATACTGAACATCTAAAGAGCTTTACATATGCAATAGCAGAGATCACCCTTCTCACTTATACAATCAATCAATCAGATATCAAACTCCTTATGCATTCAGTTTTACATTCAGATCTAAGAAGACTTCATTGATAGACAATAGTAAAACAACAGAACTGATTAGATAGATTAGTTAGATCTTGAAGAATAGGCTTTTCTTTTGTATATTCTACTTGAAAGAGTAGAAACTGTGTACATGCGCTTTTACTGAGGTGAACCAACCTATAGATCTACAAATATTAACTCATATCTTCGTTGCTATTCTGGACTTCAGAAAACTCAGATCATGACATTTAAAGAATAAAACAAGTGTACATAATCAGAGTTTTCCCAACCAACATTAGATCATTCAATGATAAGTCATTTCAAGTCTCATGATCATGATCCAACATTGAACTCAAGGTGCACAAAATATTTCAGATCAAATCACAAACATAGCCCCTGCAACATAAAATATACTTCAAATAGAAGTATTCCTTAGAAACCCTTTTCACTTGCACATTGTGGCCTTATGATCTTCTACTCCTTATATAGTTTTAGGCCTTTCTCAATACCTCAGACCAAAACCACTTAGGACCCGTGGTATTCTTGGATGGGATCAAATAGTCGTTACTTCGCTTAATATTGTGGGCTAACATCATGGTATTGACCCCTAGTATTGTCTCCTCTTGAATTTCCTTGATTTCCAACATATATATGCTTTTCTTCTTGTGAAAGTGTGTGTATACGTATACGCTCTTTTTATTCTGTGAAGCAGCGTGTATACACTATTTTGACTAAGTGGACTTGCGTATACATCTTAAACTAATTTTCACCATCTATTACCTTCAAATTCTTCATTCTGATTAGTAGACATTAGTTCCATCTTCTTATTCTTTTGTACCAATGCCTTGTTACATCTTAATGGACTTATTACACTATGGGTTTCCTTTCGTAAAATATGAACTAACTTATGAGTGAGTTGCCATCAAGGACAACACTTGTACCATAATGCCAATAGAGCATAGGATTGATGTCTTTATAGGGACTTTAAAGGATAACATCCAACATGAGATTCACTTTTGGGAACCTTATTCGTAGGAGAAGGTATTCAAGGTGGCAAGAAAAGTTGAAAGAAAAAATATGGAAACAAGGAAGTCTACCACTCACAACTATAAACATGGAAGTGTTGTTGCTCCTAGCCTCCCACAACCTACAAAGTTGACACCACAACAACTAAAGGAAAGAATAGAAAAAGGTCTTTGTTACAATTGTGATATCAAATACACTAAGGGTCATAAGTGTGCTGAGAAGAAATTATTTTACATAGATTGTGAAGAGGAGGAAGTGAAGGAACAAGAAACATCAAAACAAGAGGATATACAGTAAGAACCAGCCCCAAAGAAAGAAGAAATCAATCAGACCATATCTTGTAATTCATTGGAAGGAATTATCCCTCCTCAAACTCTCAATATAGAAGGATAAATTAAGAAAAAAAAGGTAATATCGTTGATCGATTCTAGTAGTGCCCATAATTTGATTCATTGTAAGATAGCCAAGGAATTGAATTGCTTTCTATATCCAGCACCAAAGTGTCAAGTGATGGTTGCAAATGGTGGAACTATAAATTTCTCAAAGAAGTGTCATAATATCTATCTAAACATGGGGGAAAATTTATTTAATAGTCCAATTATTTCCATTCCAATGGGTGTTGTTGATATTGTCTTAGGATTCCAATGGTTACAAACTTTGGTGATGATAGCTTTTAATTTTCAAGAACTTTTCTTGAAATTTTCCTCGGAAGGAAAAGAAATTGAATTAAGGGGCATCACAAGGAAACCAGGGAAGATAATCATCTCTAATAGCATGATAAATATTTTGAATAAATAACAAGACATAATTAAACAATTATGCTCACTAGGTGTTCAAAAATTGAAATCATCCATTTCTCGAGATCTCCAAATGGATGATTTCAGACTTCCAAAGGCCTCCCACCTATTTGTGATCATGATCTTGCTATTCACTTTATTATAGGAGGTGTTCCTCCAAATAGAGGCCTTACAAATATCCCTAGGTCCAAAAGAGTGAAATTGAAAGTATGGTTGCAAAAATGTTAGAGGTTTGTATAATTCAACCTAGCCAAATTTGTTTCTTTACTCCAGTAGTATTGGTGCACAAGAAGGATGGATCACAGCTTTTGTGTTCAGATTATAAGGAGCTCAACAAGCTCACTATTAAAGATAAATTTCCCATTCCTGTCATTGATGAATTTTTGGATGAATTACATGGAGCAATTTACTTCACCAAGCTAGATCTTCATTCAAGATATCATCAAATTTGAATGAAGACTAAAGCCATTCAGAACTCATGAATGCCATTATGAATTTTTGGTCATGCCTTTTGGCCTTACTAATACACCTTCCACATTTCAAGGTTTGATGAATTCCATTTTCAAACCCTTCCTTAGAAAATTTGTGTTAGTACTTTTTGATGGTATACTAATCTATGACAAGTCTTGGAAGGATCATGTTCAACATATTGACAAGGTGCTCAAACTATTGGAGGAGAAACAATTATATGCAAAACCTCCAAATGTTTCTTTGGAGTGAATGAGGTACAATTTTTGGGTCATATTGTGTCTCATGAGGGTGTTAAGGTAGCCCCTAACAATATTAAATCAATCAAGGAAGTGAAAATCCCCACAACCCTAAAGCATATTCGAGGATTTCTCGAGTTTATATGGAATTATCGCAAGTTTATTAATAATTATGGGAGAATAGTAGTGTCTCTAACAACATTACTAAGTAAAGATGCATTTTCTTGGACTCCAGAAGAAACTAAGGCCTTTAAAAATCTTAATAGGCAATGTTCCAAGCATCGGTCTTAGCTACACCAGAATTCACAAAACCTTTATTATGGAATGTGATGCCTCGGGAAATGGAATTGGTGTTGTTTTGATGCACAAAGGAATACCCATTGAATTTAAAATCCATCCAAACAAGGGAAAGTATTTACACAAACCTATTTATGAAAATGAAATGTTGGCAAGACTACATGCACTAAAGCAATGCCAAGCTTACCTAATGGGAAGACAATTCAATGTAAAAATAGATCATGCTAGTCTTAAATACTTTTTGGAAAAAATATTACCTTTAGAAGAGAAACAAAAATGCATCACAAAGATGTTGTGGTATGCATTTGAAATCATCTACAAAAAAGGGAAGAAAAAGGTTGTTGCAGATGCACTCTCAAGAAAGGATGAGGATGCAGAACCAATTCTCTATGTCATTTCTATTATCTAACTTGATTGGATAACTTAAGCAAGGAATGAATAAAAGAATGATGAAGAGGTACGGACACTCTTTCAAAATTTATAGCAAGATCCTGGTACATGTTATACATTTATCTGGAAAAATGATTCATTATGGTACAAATAGCATTTATATCTATTTAAGAATTCCCAACTCAAAGAAAATATTATTTTGGAATTGCACACTTCCCACTTAGGTGGGAACTTAGGTTTTTTAAAAACTTACCATAGATTCAAGAAGGAATTTTTTGGGATGGCCTTAAATCTAATATTCAAAATTTTGTGACACAATGTTTGGTTTTGTTGAAACCTAATCCTTGTGATTGGGTGCATTAATGTAAATAGATAAATAGGAAATATGAACAGTCATTGGGAGATGAACTGAACAATCTCTCCCTCATGTATATAATGAAGACCTACCTGAAGAAAAAAATAGTCGAATCATTTTTTCCTTATGGAGTTACTGCCTGGCCTAACATGGTATCAAAGCCAGCTCCAATTTTTTAGCTTTTATGCCCTTTGTAACTCCCGATTCTGCTCCTCTGCTCTCCATTCAAAATAGTTGTCCATACAAAACGCTACTTGTTCGTAAACGTTCGCTTGAACGCTGCCTGTTCACCTGAACGCTGGTAGCCTGCTCCACGTATTCTGATCTGTTGAAACGTTCCTCTGCCACATTCCTAAACCATCAGTATTCAATGCTTTTTTGAATGCGTTGATTGGTGCTCTCTGGTGCCTTTTGCAGGTGGTCATTACAGCAATGTTTGGGATGCTATGGTGGATCCCTTCAAAGTTCTGGACTCCATTCCCAAAGAATTTACGCATAGGCGTTTGTGGTTGTTTTTAATTTTTTCAGGATGAAGAAGGCGCTTGGTTTTTTCTTATTATTTGCAGTAACAACAGTATGTTTGTTTACCCCAGCGATTTCTCTGGTGCCTCCACGGTGCGGAAATACTTTCTGAAAGTCGTCGTTCATTATAGCTGCTAGGGAAAGGAGCATAATTATAGGCTGTTAAGAGTTGATTGATGTGGAAGAGATGAAGTCGCTTGCACTCAAGTGAGAATCCACACCGATTATTGCAAGAAACCGAGTCACATATAGTTGGACGTTGTACGCAGTCACATATAGTTGAACATTGGACGCAGATACATTTGAACGGTGTCACATGGTAATTGAGTTTTATTTTATATATAAAGGGGATGTATGCCATATACATATATAATGGTGGATTTATATGAGGTTTATATGGGATTTGTATGAGATTTATATGGTGGATTTATATGAAGTTTGTATGAGATTTATATGGTGGATTTATATGAAGTTTGTATGAAATTTATATGTTGGATTTATATGAGATTTATATGGTGGATTTATATGAGGTTTATATGAGGTGGATTTATATAATGATGGATTTATATGGGTCACATGGTGGACTTGAAATCTTTTGAGAATACCCTTTTGAGTACAATTTTACTGTATATTGGCAGAAGTATTTTTCTATCAGCAAAAGTAATTTTTTTTTACATAATGCATTCAATCATATCCATGGTGGGAATAGTTCTCACTGGCAAGGAGAACTATCCCGAGTGGTCCGGATGATAAAACACACCCTCATTTTCAATGAGATGTGGAAAGGAGTGTGTGTCGGAGACGAAGACAATGAACCAGTATAGCCTACCTCAGACAAAGAACTCGTCATTTGGGAAAACAAGAACAGCAAAGCTTATGCATTAATCGCAGCATCTGTAAATGAAGAGGTGAGTCACCATATTTTGTCATATTCAACTACCTTTGAAGACTTACAAAAGCTGAAAGAACTCTATGACTCACATTCTGCACTTGAAGTTGTTCAACTCATGATTAAACGCTTGACTCTTGAACTGCAAAATAATGATCCTCCTGCTCTTGCATCTGAAGTAAAGTCTATAATGCATGATATCAAATCCACTAAGGTTGAATTGGATATTCCTCTCAATGCTTTTCTCAAGGCACTTTATCCTACTTACTCCAATTATCTTGAGTCATTGCAAGAAAATGGAAATCTCAAAGATATAACCTTTGACTCTCTTGTGAAAAAGTTTGTTGAAAGAGAGAAAGCTTTTGGAAAGAAGATAGCCCCTGAATCTTCTGAAGAAGTTGTGTGCCTTGCTCATAAAGAAAATCATCTTGCTCAAGATTCTACAAGAGGAAGAGGTGGTCGAAGAGGAAGAGGAAGATATTTCAGAGGTAGGGGGGGCAGACATTCTCAAGGAGAAAAGGCAGATTTTCACTGCATTCGCTATAAGAGAAATGGATCACATGATGCCTCTACATGCAAGCTACCATGGGACAAAATTGAGCAGAAATGAAACCAACAGAAAGGTAAAACTGATGATACAGACAAAGGTAAAGCACCTGAATCCGCTCACTATGTTGTGGCACAATGTAACATTGGAGTAAGTGAAGATTTATTTAATGCTTCACTGGCTTCTTGGAAAAATGATTTGGTTGCTTGATTCAGGAGCAACCTGCCACATAACTCATAGAAAATATTTTTTTGAAGATTTCACTGAAAATGTTCATGGAGCAGTATACTTTGTAGATCAATCAAAAATCAAGCCATCAGGGCTTGGCACAATTAGGCTTAAACTGCTTGATCTTCCAGACTTTCTTCTAGATCATGTTCTATATCTCCCACAGCTCAAGAGAAACTTTCTATACTTGGTCCACATCCACCAGCAAGGTCACTCCATTCATATGTTTGATGGCAAGTTTGAGGTAAGAAAATCATATGACCACTCACTTGTCATGAGGAGAATAGAAGAAGAAAGGCTTCTCAAACTGCAAGGAACCTCTGCTCATGCACAACATTTCTCATACAATCCTCATCATGAAGAAGGTACACTTCCATCAAGTTTATTATGGCATGCTAGATTTGGACATTTGAACTATGACAGTCTCCGCTTGTTGAAGAAAAATGGTGTTGTTGGTTTGCCTACAATTCCTAGAAAACTTAAGCAAT
>APFE030563456.1:10641-46848 GCA_000404065.3 Pinus taeda
TCCTTCGTCTATATGTTGAATATGTTTTGTTTTATGAGATATTCAGGTGTTATGTAATCGTTTGATTGTTAGTGTAAGCAGGTTTCGAAGTGAAGGAGGAGCTCATCTGGATCGACGAGGCTAGACTACTACAACAGCGTTGGACTTCAGGTAGGATCGAAAAACACTTGGTTTCTCATATGATAATGCATGTTTAGAGAAGGATTGCTCTTAATTGTCTTGTTTATCACTAGAAAGTCTTAGGCTTCTAGGGAGGTTGGTTTTGTCCGCAAGATTAACTCTTTCCGCATGACACTTTTCCACCCAGTCTTTCCTGTGTAGATGTACAGTGTTTGTAAGGATAGCCTCGATCACCTTATTTTTGGACTCAACTTGTCCATTGGCTTGTGGATGGTATGGAGTTGACTTCCGATGTTTTATCTTGTATTGATCCACAAGCTTCTGCACTAGTCTGGATGTGAATTGTGTCCCTTGATCTGTTACAATTTCTCTTGGAACACCAAAACGAGTAAAAATATCCTCAAAAAGAAATGAAACTACAGTATTTTTAGTATCAAAAGGAAGTGCTTTAGCTTCTTTTGCTTTGAAGGTGGGTTGATTGGTCCAACAAAATCCAGTGCTCATTTTTCAAATGGTTCGATAAGTACCTATGGTTGCAATGGCATCTCATTTGAAAGAGTAGATTTTCCCATTCTCTGACAATTGTCACATCTTTTGACATATTCCTTGGTGTCCGTGAAAATGGAAAGCCAATAATATCCTAAAAGCAAGATTTTGTAAGTAGTTCTATTGTCAGAAAAATGTCCTCCACATGGCTCATCGTGACAAGATTTTAGTATCTCTGGTATTTTGTCCTCCATAACACATCTTCTAATGATGACTTCTGGTCTTGTCTTGTATAATTCCTCATTTATCCATGAATAGGATGTGTTATTCTAGACTATTCTTCTTTTTTCTCTAGGAGATAAATGAAATGGAATTTTTCCTGTGGCCAAATAGTTAGCAATATCTGCATACCAAGGTGATTTAGTAGATACTATAAAAAGATATTCATTAGCAAATTTATCTTCTATGGGTTGATCTTTGTTTTCATTTTGTATCCTAGATAGAAAATCAACAATTGTGTTCTGTTTTCCTGACCTATCTAGAATAGTTATGTTGAATTCTTGTAAAAGTAGGAGCCATCTAGTTATTCTTCCATTAGTGACTGGTTTATTCATTAGGAATTTAATGGCAGAATGGTCTGTGTAGACAAAAGTTTCATAGCTAGTTATATAATGTCTGAATTTATTAATGGCATGAATTACAGCTAAGAACTCCTTTTCAGTTACAGTATAATTTAACTCTACAGGAGTTAAATTTTTACTAGTATAATAAATCGCATAAGGAGTGAGATCTTTTTGTCCTAAAACATCTCCTAAAGCTGAATCTGAAGCATTTGTTGAGATATGGAAAGGAAATTTCCAGTTAGGTCCTCTTAAGATGGGTGCTTTAGAAATTCGCTTTTTCAAAGTTTCAAAAGCAACTTGACATTCAGAATCCCAACTGAATTCACAGTCTTTGAGTAATTTAAAGAGTGGGGATGCAATTTTTGTGAAGTTTTCTATAAATATTCTATAGTATCCAATAAAACCAAGAAAACTTCTAACATCCTTCTGACAACTTGGCACTGATAACTTAGAAATGGATTCCACCTTAGATGAGTCTACCTTAGTTCCATCTTCGGAAATATGGTTACCTAAAACAATTCCCTCATTAAACATCAAGAAACATTTTTCATTACTTAATGAGAAGTTTGTTTCTTGACATATTATTAAGACTTTTTCCAAGTTTTCTAGTGCTTTATTGAAAGAATCCCCATACACTATGAAATCATCCATGTACACTTCCACACAATCATGGATAAGGTTAGAGAAAATGTCGAGGACTGCCCTTTGGAATGTTGTTGGAGCATTACATAACCCAAAGGGAAGTACCCAGTAAGCATAAGTTCCCCATGGACAAGTGAATGTGGTTTTATCTTGATCTTCAAGAGCTACCTGAATCTGGTTATATCCATTGAACCCATCCAAGAAGGAAAAATATTTTTTTCCTACTAAAGTATCTAATACCTGGTCTATGAAAGGTAATGGAAAGTGGTATTTTAATTTTGCTTTGTTTAATTCCCTGTAATCGATGCATACTCTCCATTTTCCATTCTTTTTAGGATGATTACTAGGGGTGAAACCCACTGACTGTCAGATATTGGATAGATGAAATTTACATTTAATAATTTCCACAATTCTTCCTTAACAATTTCTTTTAGATTTGGGTTCATTCTTCATTGAGGTTGTCTAATTGGTCTTGCATTTTGTTCAATGTAGATATGATGTATGCAAGTTTTAGGATCAATCTCTCTCATGTTAGTGTATTCCCATGCAAAATCAGAAGAATGCTTCTATAAAATTTCTATCAGTTGTTTCTTTTGCATGTCTTCCAAGTTTTCATTGGCATTCAAGGTTTTTCTTGGAAAGATTTCTATCAAGGAATTCCAAAAAATTTCCATGGAAAACAATGATACTTGTTTAGATGAGAGATATTCATTTCGACTACACTCATAATGTGAGGAAGATTCATTATTTTCTAGTAAATTTAAAAGTTGGCCTTCCTCATTTACTTGTTCATAGACAAAAATAGGTTGTATATCTTCTCCATATTCTATCCATTCTTCAGTTTTTGTATCTATTGTTGTTCTTGCATGGGGGTATAATGTAAATTTCTTTATATAATTTCCATCTTAGATAAACATACCACCTAACCTACAGCCGATAAAAGCATTAGCTGTAGCCAACCAAGGCCTTCCTAGAATTAATTGATGTCCTCCTAGATTATTCTTGGGTGTCAAGACCATGAAATCAACAAGATATTCCCAAGAATCTAAAGATACACAAACATCATCTAACACACCATCTGCTTTAATAACATATCTATCTGCTAATTGCAATAAGTTTGGTGTATATTGGAGGTTAGGAAGCCTAAGTGTGTCCATAACTTGTTTGCTCATTATGTTTATGGCTGCTCCTAGGTCAATCAGTGTGTTTGGTATTTCAGTTCTATTGATGTGAATTTTTACAATGGGTCTTCCTTGGGTATAAATATTTTGAATTGTCGTCTTTCTCATCATAATGTCTACAATTTTTCTGACTAACTGAATTCTTTTTATGTCTTTTCTTCTTCTCCTTGATCGTTGTGTACTTAATTCCTTAATTGTTTTTGTAAAAATTGGTATTTCTTTTATGGCTCGTAATAAATGAATCTTAATACAAACATTTTTCAATTCATCCATCATATTGTAATCAAGAAAGATAATTTGTTTCTCTACTCCCTCATCGATTTTCAACCTTTTTAGGAAAGGTGGTTTAACTGATATTGAAGGTTTTTCTATGATAGGAGAATCTATTGGAATTTATTCTATTTGTTTATTTTCTTTTTGAGGGAGAGAATTCTCCCCTTCTTCTAATTGATTTTTATGATTTTGAATATCAGATTTTGTTTTTTGAATGAAAATAGGAGGGTTTTTTGGTAATACTCTTCCAGACCTTAATTGGACATTGTTTAGGTCTAGTGGGGTTATTACATAAGTTTGAGGATTCTGACCATCCATGTTGTACACCTGTTGTTGTGGCATTTTATTATTAGCATTCGGAAGTGGTTGAGTGGGTAATTGATTTTATTTTTGTGGAAATGGTAGGGAAAGTTGTGGGTTTTGATTCTGAATTGGAACTTATGGCAATTAGCTTGAGGAATTTGATTAGACGGGGGTAAGAATTGTGGTGGAAGGTAATATGGCGAGTATTGTTGGTATTGAGCATAGGCTCCATAAGGATTTTTCCATCCTTGATTCCAAGGTTGTGATAGTGGTAGAGCCCAAGGCTGCCAACCTGAATTCCAATTACTTTGTGAAGACTCGGCAAATTGTTGTGGTCTAAATCCTTGTGATTGATTTGGTTGGGGGTTTTTCCATGGTCTTTTTGCTATAAAGTAGAGAGGGTCTATTGGTTCTGAGATTCCTTCATCATTTAATACAGCCTTAAGAAGGGTAAGGATGGGCATTCCTTTGTATCATAATTATCTGCACATATGACACAAGTTTCTATGGCTTTTGAGTCTAAGGGACACTCTCTTAGAGCATGTTTCTTCCGACATTTGGGACAGAAGATAGATAATGCAGCATTTTCGGAATTTTGCTTGTTTTGTATTTTAAGGGTGTCTATATGTTCACTTAGGCTCCCTAAAATATCTATTTTGAAGGTGTCAAGTAAATTTCCTATTTCTACCCTGCTAATTGTCCTAGCTGTAGACTTGTTTATTCTTGACAAGAGAGGGTCTCTAGGACTCTTTCCAACTCGTACTTTACCCCTTGAGATATGTACACATAAATCACAAAAATTTGCAAATGGTAGTTGGGAAATATCTCCTTTTCCATTTAGGTTAAGGAGATCTATCCATTCATCTTTAACGGCTCTGAGTAAAAGAGATTTTAAGGTTTCTTCATCCAAATTATCCATTTTTTCTCTTTTAACATTATAAACAAACCTTTCTACCAAGTCTTCAAGATTTTCATCTTCTTTTTGTGTCATTTTGAAGACTTCATATTTAAGGTTACTAGGTATACAATAATCTCTATATTCGCCTAAGAAAGCCTCTTTCATTTGTCCTAGTGTTGTTATAGAATGCACTCCTAGACTCATGAACCATTTTAATGTTGAGTCTTTTAATATGGCAGGGAACAATTTTAACTTTTGAGCATCATGTAGATAGTCATATGATCGCATAATACTTCAAATTCAAAGAGAAATGTTTCTGGATCTTCGTTTCTTTTCTCGTGGAAATTAGGAAGAATCGAGGGTGATATATTTTTCACTGTGAGGGTTGTATCTTCATCAAGAATAGGGAATCCCGAAGGATCTTGATTTCCTCTACCTCTACCCCCTCCTCTACCTCTACCTCTTCCTCTTCTTCTAATCCTATCTTCTTCGCCATGGACATTGTGTACTTCTCCTTCCCCTTCTTCAACCATGACAGATTCTTCGGAGCTAATATAATATTCTTCTAATCTTTTTGGTTCCTCTATCAATGGTTTCTCATAATAAGTTTCCAATTCCTCTTCTTCACTAGGAATTTCTAATTCTTCTCCCAAAATTTGTTCACCAGTGGGGGATAGAAAGATTACTCTTGTAGATGGGGATGTAGGATTTTCTTCAATTACAGCTTCAGTAGAGGAAGTGGGTGAATTTCTGGATTGAATTTCTAATCTTGAGACTTCAGGAAGTCTTTGTCGACCTCTAAATGGAATTCAGGTTTGAGAATGTGGTGTGGAATCTCGAAATTGTGGTGAAGTGAGTGGATTTGTGGGAATTAAACTTCTTCCTCGTCCTAAAAATCTACCCCTAGAGTCTCTATCCCTACGCATGTCATGTTTTAAATTAATGATGGTTTTTTTTTTACTTTGAATTGTACTTCCCTGGCAATGACGCTAAAATGTTTGGTCAATTCAATGTCCTTGAATTGTCAATCATAAATTGTCAACCAGGGTGAGTAGACTGATGAAGTACAGGTGCACAATATGTGCTTAGAAGTTATTCATTAGGTCTTTATGTATTTGTTAAGATATAAACTTAAGATGGAGGTGGCGTTTGTCAATTATATTAGTGTCGTAATTCTTAGGGGTGTTTCTTAAGTTTCCTAGGAATTAATTTCTATCCAATTAGTTTGTAGATGATGTGAGAGTGGTTCTACTTGTATTAGATTGTTTTGGGAATTTTGATCTTGAATCTTTATGCTGCAACTTCTAATTCTCTAAGTGCAAAAAGAAACTTATCCTATCAGCTATGAAGAAATATTGTCTGAACTCAATTGTTTAGGAGATAACTTCTCACTCTTTTACTTATTCAATTTTCTCTCAAACAACATAACCCAAGCAACATCTATATTATGAATTGAAAACACTTCAATTATGCTAGATAATAAGAAAATAAAAGGACCATGTCGTACCAGGTATAAAGCAAATTAAATGACAAACTAAACTAGATATAAAGAAAATTAAATTTCTTATGCAAATAACAAATCGCTGACGAGATCATTATGTTGCATTGTCACACAAAACAGAGTAATTAAAGAATTAAAGGAAATCATATTGTAATTGATTAAAACTTGCCACTATTTCTAGGGTCCCTCCACATGGTAGTTCAGAACTTCCAATCAACACAACTCTTGCACACAAAAACCAATTCTATTCACACAGAATTCACAAACTGTTCACAATTATATCATTAGGTACGCCCCCAAATAACAGTGCGGCCATTAGTTTTATATCAGGTATCTTGGAATAATTGTATGAATATTTCAAGCCTAATATCTCTAACCTATCTAAACTTATATCGCTAAACCATCGTTTTTCTATTCCGAAAGAAAAACGATAAGGTTGCAACTGATCTTGGGTTCTGTGTTGTGTTAATCAGCAGTTGATGTGGAGTTTGACCTCAATCTCTTGAGCTTCTTTTAGCAAACAGTTTCAAGGAGATAGGAAGGTATCCACGAGGGATCCATCCTCTATCCATCTGCACCTTTCACTACTGACCTGAAAATCTGGAACTTTGCGAGCAATGGAGACAGCTACAGAAACCTGGATTAGCTGTGGAAATAGACTGATTCAGTAGCCAATTGCAACTTTAACAAAACAATAGGGTATAAAGTTAAATATGAACAAGAAGACATATTATTGCATACCTTCATCAAAACCTGGTTGATATGGCTTTATTTAATTGGTAAATATATAGGAAAAAGAGAGGATCATTAGGCAAAAAGGATGTCATGGTAGGACAATCTTAGAACTCTACAATAATCTATTATGTCATAGATACATTTTTCATTATGATTTACCAATTAAAACATGAGGAAATCCATACATAATCATTGTCATAATACATGCTTATAACCAGCATAATAGCAACAGAAATATCAAGGATACATCATCCATAAAATCCACATATAAACCAGTACATTTACACATAATATATCAAGGAGAGAACCTCTTATTAATGAATGGAAAATCCAACCTGGGATGGGACTACCACATTCCACCCAACTATAGAATGGTTGAGCCAAATCTCTCATCACCCATTCACCCTCGTGTCATATTCCAAACATGAATGTGGGACTCAAACCAAAAGAACCAACCAAGGAATCTTAAGGCTAAACCACCTCACCCTCATCAATAGAAACCAATATTTATTGTAATCCATCCCAGATCACTAGGCCAATAAAATGAACAGGTAATAACCAACTTTACCATTATATCCACTAGATCACTAGGCCAAAACAAGAATGGATGCCAACGGATTTCTCCACCTGCACCATGAGGAACTTTTTGTCTCCCAGTCTCTCAAGCTTTATTGCAATCCACACTAGATCATTGGGCCTTAAACCGAGACCCACTTTACAAGATTTATGGTATATCCTAACCCAGGATTACTAGGCCCAACAGAGAGAAATCCACCTCTTGGCTTTACTGTATATCCGACCATTCACCAGCAAATATTCCTAGGCCCACTAAGGCAACAAAAAATCCAGTTTTACCACAACCCACAATATGGTTTAGGCATTAGTAGGCCATGTGTTATATCATTCATAGATCCAACTCACTCAGCTTCGAATCCATCCGGAAATCCAACTCAACCAATACATGAGAACCCCATCACACCGTGGTTATCTGGAAATGGCAAGGCTAGGCTAAAAACACTGTCACACCTGGCAAAACCCATGCCATAACAACAAAATAACCACTGGAAATACCATGCATGCCAAATATAGCAAGTAAAACACACATGAAAATTGATACCTACAAAGAATATTGTTGTAGCGGCTTGATCCTGCTCTTCCTTGCTTGCTCCTTCCTTCCTCTTGCCTTATTGATCCAATACCAAAGTGCTCCAAGAAAACTCTAAATGTCCAAGAGTATGAGAGAGAGAGAGAGAGAATCGGGAGAGATATCCAAAACTGAAGTGATCAAGCTTGACAACTGATCTTAGTTAACATATTATTTTGCTACTTGGAAGGATGTTGCAAGAATATATGAAGGATTTTGAGACAAGCACAACAAATGATATATGATAATTATGAAATCTAAGATGTCTTTCATCTTGGATTAAGGGGTAGCAAGTGTGAGAAGGTAACTTGAAGTTCAAGTTCGTACAAACAAAAGAAGATCACTTTCATGAGGAAGATATGATCAACCTAAAGTGTGAAAAGACTCAATATAATGCCTTCACCGATGATGACAATATGAGATTGATGTGCAAGATTGATGACTCGAACTCTGTCACAAAGAAATAAGATGGCTCCATGATACCAAGGAAAAGAGAAAATTCATACAATGAGATGCGGAGGAAAGAGGGAGACATGTAGCTAGGAAGAACTGGTAGTTGGTAATCATATGAAGACAGACTGGAGAAGCTTGTGGTTACGACTTCCCAATTAGAAAGGAAGTTAGGAATATCCTCTTGATTTGAGAAGGAGTAAAGGGGTCTCCTTGAATAGGAGCAAGGATCTATTCCCCAATCAAAATGAATAGGGATATCCTCTCTTGTTAAGAGGGAGTGATGTTGGATATCACATGTGCATTATCTTCTTCATGTGTTAAGCACTTGACTAGGACTAATAGTCATAAGTCTAAGTGAAGACCTTGAAGAGAATGGTGGAGGTTTGGATAATCATTGGTGGTTTCCTTGAGGCTATAGCATCCAAGAAAGGAAAGGGGCCAACACTCTTTGAGGATAGGACAAGTGTCAAATATAAGTGCAGTCGAAGAGGACCGATATTGTTTGAGGAGTCAGGTTTGGAATCCAAGATAAGAATAGCCCTAAAAGGACATACCTTGTGAACATCCAAATGGGGCATGTGCGTTTTTGAGGTAGTTTGGTATCACATGTAAATCCTCCCAACATAATGCTCATGAGTGAATATGAGCTTGTCTAGTTAGGCCTCAAAGACAATGTTGGTAATAATAATGATGCTTACAGTTTGGATTATTAATCTGACTCTTCTTATGAGAACTCTTCAGTTTGAGAATGGTGTTGCACTGGTTATACAATTATGAATACCTTCCTAGTCAAGAGGGAGTATTGGAAATGTAACTAGTTTAAACCTTCATAATTATTGTTGTACTAATTTCAATATTTATCTTATGTAACAAACAAAAGAAGAAAATAAAAAGTTATTATTTTAAAATATGTTTCATGCTCTTTATTGATGGTCTTCTACATAAAAGCATGTTCTTTGTGCTTCTAGGGTTTTTTCGGTCATAGGATTTATTATCATGGGTTAAAGGAGTCAACATCAGGTTTATAAGACCCATCTAAGCAAAATATAATTTGTAAAAGAATTTATTTTGAGTCTAGATGGTCCTAGAAACCTCAAGGGCACAAGTCACCCAGACAAAGACAAGTCGGCCTAGAGAGGGGCTATTCGACCTCTTGGAAAGGCTATATATAGAAACATCTTCGACCTCATTTGACACACATCATCAAAAATTTTGATCTGTAATAGAAGGATGAAGAAATAAGAGCGAAGGACAAGGATTCAAGAAACCCTAGCGAAGGAAAGAGGATGCGTTTTTGGGAATTTTCTCTCACATGTGCGATTTTCTAGAGTAGTTGTAGGGGCCGAAATTCTTGTAGTGTCATCATGTATGGAATTTTTTTGCGGGAGCGGGGGGGGATATGAGATTGGTGCAATTCTGGAAGGGTTTGTTTCTAGTTGACTTGGTTTGAATTTGACCTAATTGGAAGGTCTCGTTAGATGTCTAACTTGGTTCTTGAATTTACCTTAGTAGAGAGAATTTAGGAGAAATTAGAATAAATGGTGAGCTTGAATGGTTAAATAGAAGAAGTGGTTCACCTATGGTCTTGAAGCATTCTATGCGATATAATGTAGTCGTTGAAATCTTGGGTTTGCTATTAGGCATGATTTTCTCGATCTACTTTAAAGTGAGGTTGCCACAACACTGGGGGCCAAAGCCCTTGAAAGAATAAGTGTAGAAAGAGTTGAGGGAGTAGGTTTCAAGTTTTTTGCAATTAACGACAATCGACGTCAGGGCACCTGAGGGATTGAACTAGAGATCTACGATAACCAACCCTAACAATTTTCACAGACTCATGTGAGCCCGAAGGGCATAAAGGGAAATATGTATATAAAATATGTAATCACTCGAATTAAATAATATATTATATTTTAATTAATATATATTTCAAAGGATAGAAAGTTGGATATAATTTATTTAATCAATCAAATAAAAATTATGTAGATCTTAAACAAGGTGAATAATCAGCTTTGCATATAGAACTTAACTAAAACTGTATGTCAAGACTCATAGGCCTCGGTGTTGTAACCCGCTCTGATACCATATGTAACAACCCACAATTTAAATATATAGCTAATTAGATCAATTATGTGATTTATAATCAACACACAAATATTCAACTAACTAGCATAGAATTTCGAAAAATATGAGCAAAGACAACTTACCTGTAGTTATGATATTCCTTACTTGTGATTTCGGAGATGAATGTTATTTGAATCCCGCTAACCACAACAAATTTTTGGGGATGACTCTCCACCCAATTGTAGGCTCAACTACACATAATCTTTCTATAGTTGTCCATCCCTGAGCCCACAATCAATGTTCTATTACCAGGGAATCATTTGTCTCGAAACATTCTTCTCTCCAAGAATAACAATCTCATTCCCTTTTAGTCCGTTAAATAGAACCAATTCCTCCAAAAAAGGAAGGGAATCGCAGAGGGATCCATAATGCAACTTTTTTTTTTTTTGCTTTAAGTTATACTTAATTCAATATTTCTCTTAATTTAACTCTTTATTATTTTATTCCTTTTTGTTTTTTGTTAACTTTACTTATTCTTACTATTTTTATAGCTTACTTTTATATATATTTATTTGTTAAAAACTCTTAATTTATTATTTACTATTTTATTACTTATTATTATTATATTCTCTCATTTATTTATTATTTATTTTTATCTTTTTCTTTATTATTTTATTATTATTACTATTTTATTTACCCATTCATATTTTCTTTATTATTTATTATTTATTTACTTATATTTTAACATTATATTATTTGGTAGATTGAGATCCTTCCTAAAATAAAAATAAAAATGTTTGGACTATGCTTAAAGGTAAAATCCTAACTGCATAAAATCTTAAGAAAAAAGGCATTCATTGTCCCTCAAAATTCCCTTTGTGTCAAATAGATGAAGAAACAATTCAACATCTATTCATCAGCTACAAATTCACTGAAGAATGATGGCATCTATTGGTCAACCCTCTCGAAGTCAACATCAACTTAAGTCTCATCCTTTTAGATTTCTATGCTAATTGGAAATCGAGTTATCCCTACTCTTTAAAAAATAATAACTTGATAAAGAGATTCTGGAAATGTCTTCCATCATTCTTATGTTGGCAGATATGGCTTTCTAGAAATAAAAAAATATTTCAAAACATAAAGCTAGAAGTTCATAAAATTTTGGCCCAAACTTATAGTTTGGCAACTGAATTCATATTAGAAAAAGGGACGAAGAATTTGGATGACAGTCTTCTCCAACATGAATATAAAATTTGGTTTAAATTTGTATTAGACCGACCTCAAATCATGGTCTGCCTTCCCACAAATACTCCCTTTGAATTTGATAACTGGAAAATTAGTTTGGATGAAAGGGAATTGTCAATTTGGTTAAAATCCCTTAAGAGACCATGTCTTTTTTTCGATGGAGCATCAAAGTCTAATCCAGGTAATTCAGGTGGAGGAGGTTATATCATTTATCAAATGAGTGTAAACACTATATCCTTTGAGTGGGGCCTCAACATAGATACAAACAATAAAGTAGAGGCTTGTGGTTTTCTATTGGGTTCCCAAATCCTCAACAGCGAAAACTATATGAACCCAATCATCATCAGGGACTCCGCAATCCTAATTCAACAAATGGTCATGAAATTGAAGCCCAAAAATATTTACCTTGGCCAAATCATCTCTAGAATCCAACACCATCTAAAAATTTTGGAAATGTCTCTTACTATCATGTTCTTAGAATGAATAACAAGATTTTTGACGAGAATGCAAACAATGCATGCATCAGACCTCAAGGAGAAGCAAGAATTAACAATGATATTTATTCTAAATTCATCCCTCCCTCATCTCTCCCATATCACTTGCACATCTTGTTATCAGAAAGTATCGTTATCTTATTTCGTATTTTCAATCAATTTTCAGTGCCATTATCTCATAGAATCCCTCTATAGTCAAAGCACCACCCTCAATGCTTATTTGAAACCTTTCTCGATTTCATTCTTTGTTAGTTGTGCTTCTCAAAGCTAATGGAATGATGACTCCGCTAACTCATGGGATTCCCATTTGACTCCTCTCTCCATTATATTCTCCTCATCTCCTTTCTTTCCTCACACGACTCTCTTTCTCTCAAGCTCTTGATCTTCACCTCTCCTCTTGTAGAGTTGTCCCTTCAAGTTTCTATTTGCTCCCTTTCTTCTTCTCCTGCCCCTCATTTACGCCATATCATTGGTCCCATCTCCTTGCCCCTTTGTTCCTTCTACTCCCCCACTACCCTTTGCATGGATCTGCCCTAGTCTCACTCCTGCCCGCACTGCAAATCCCACAAAGTTATTTTGGAGCGTATTTGATCTATGCATAATCAGTGGAAAGATAGATGCAGATCTGAGATGGGTTATCTTTATTTCCAATGTAATGAACATCATAAATCCATCGAGAAACTCAACAACTAATGTGCACACCTCGAGAATGCATTCAAGGTCCTGCAAGACATTGTGGCCAAGAAACCAGGAGAAAATTCAAATACGATGGATTGTGGCAGCAAGTATCAGCATAATAAAGAATAAGAGGAACAACCGGCTTCATGAACCACCATGACTTGCTTCTCTCATCAACAAAAAAAAACTGTATCTCAGAAATTTAATCTCTCTCTAATTTAGATATGCTCAACAAATGTATTTCGCTCCTTCAGCAATTTGTAATAACCTTTAAGTTAAATGTAGTTCGCAAATTAGGAATCTATGATCTATATGTAAAAGTTGGAAAAGAAGGATCGAGGATTTTTTCCTCTCTTTCCTCCCTAATTTGTTCAACCTCTATGTACTCATGAGTTCTTCTCCCTCTTTTTTTGGAATGAATATACTATATCCAATCTTGTTTAAAAAAAAACAATGCCAATGGGATATTTTTCCAAGCATGGAGAGTGCATGCTAGATATAGACACAATGCATATTCTAAATACTTTCACAAGGTGGGGAATCTACAACTTTTGCAAATAATATGTTGAGTTTCAAAAGAAAATGTAATTCCATTGCATAAGCATATTATAGGAGTATTGAAAAAACAATTCAACAATTTTTACTTCTTAAAAAGTTGAGGAGGAGATTTTATAATGTAGTGCTTTTGTTCATACAGTAAGGTGTTTTTTTACTATATATATATTATTATATATATATATATATATATATATATAATATATTATATATATATATATATATAAGATATATATATATAATTTTGAAAATTCATTATCGTTGTTTTCATTTTATGTTATTTGAATATTTCATTATAAAACCACTTCAAGAACATCGCAATCAACAATCAAATAAATGATAGAGGTTGTACAAACATCCAAAGGAGTGTTATCATGGTCCAAATAAATATATGTATTTGATAATCAATGGCATGGATAAGAAAATTAAACTTTTACCTTATTTTGTTTGTACACTAGATATTTTAAAGGGAGAAAAATTTATTTAGTTTCACTCGCTTGGTTGTGTCATTGTCAATGGTCAAATGTCTCGAAGTCTTTACTTGACAACTCCAAATTCTTACAATTATTAATTTAAATCTAATAATCACCATAATTCATCACATGGTTACTCATTGATTGGGATAATCTTTCTCAAGTTAGGTATCTACAATTGGACAACTTATGTCATAAAAACAAAAATTGATTGTGTTAGGATATATAAGCATGCTTGTTGAATTGAGAATTTTTCAAAAGGTAAATGTTGGTTTCCTTTTTGTTCACTTTTTTAAACAAATGATTAGTTATTTTGTAATAACGTTTGAGAAATGAAGAGAAATGCCATCATAATAACAAAGGAAAAAACATTAAAAAATAATGACACGTGTCACAACAAATTTTCATTATCAAGCACATACATTTATGGTCTCCGGAATCTATCATCTCCACAAATATCTCAATCAATCACTCCACAAATCTCTCATCAATCAATCCACAAATCTCTCCACAATTCACTCCATATTTTTTTCATTAAAAATAACAACTTACAATAACACTAACAGTTTACAAATGAATAATTATTCCATCATTTCTCCACCATAATGATCATTTGGAAATATTCCAAGATCATCTCTAAATTTGTAAAACTTTTCCTTCGGTAGTGCTTTGGTGAATATACCAACTACAGAGGAGGGAGGTCGATAGCGAGAATGCGCGGGAAGAAAAAACGAACAACCAGGTTTTCATTTTGCTGCGAGAGTCTTCATCCATGGAAGGAGGCAAAGGAGGGAGCTCTTCTCCCTCCTACAAGGAGGCAGTGGCCAATAAGGGCAAGAAGCCCCCAGAAAAAGTCAGAAAAATTATGGAAGAAGGAAGAAGTTACATGGAAGAGGAGGAAGAGGCAGCCAAAATAAAGGAGAATAACAGCACTAAAGACGAGGAAGATGACAAAAAATAGGAAACAAAAGAGAAAAAACAAAAGGGACCTTGTAAACCCAAAGCTAAAATAACACCTAGAGTAGTTTTAAATGATCCTGCGCTGCAAGTGCATAGGGATCACATGCAAACCTATGAAATTCATGGGACTATGGCCCATAGAAAAATATTTACAAACATGGATCAAATACCACTGGAAACCTAAAGGGAGCATTGATTTACACCTTGGGTCAAAGGGTTTCTTTACTGTGGTGTTCACAAGTATTGAGGATAAAGACAGAGTGTTTGGAGGGCCCTACTTCTACGCAGCAGCAGGTCTCTACATGAGGCCATGGAAGATGAACTTTGTCCCGGAACGTGAAACTTTCACTTCAGTCCCGATTTGGGTAAGACTCTATTCTCTACCTCTTGAATACTAGCTACCTGAATCGTTAGCTGCCATAGACAATAAATTAGGTAGGTTTGTCAAAAATTCAGAAGCTACTAGAAGGGGAAAATATACTTCCTTTGCTAGGATATGTGTTGAGATGGATCTATCAGGAGCTCTTCTGGATGAGGTGATATTGGAAGTTTTTGATGAAGAGTGGGTTCAAACAGTGGACTACGAGCATATTCCGTTCAGATGTCATAGATGTCATGAACATGGGCATCTTCTTAGAGACTGACCTCTCCGTAAAACAGAGAATAAAAACAAAACTAATACAATGAAATACCCGGACAGCTTTCACAAGGTGATCCATAAAGGAAAAGGTGGTAAAAGAGGGCAAAAGCTACAGCAAAATGAGGGACAACAAGTTAGGCGGAACTAGTTCCAAGTTCTTGAAGAGGACGAAGAAAGAACAGCATAAAATCAAGCTAAGGAAGGGAGTACAGGAGAGAAGGAGAAATAAGGAAACCGTGAACAAACACAAGAAAATGATAAGCAGAAAGGGATAATGATGAGTGATATAGAACCAGAGATGAACCAGGAAATGACCCAGATTGAAATGGAACTAGAGGAAACTGAGCTACAGGAGATTCTGGAAAGAGAACACCTAGATTTGGAAGGGTTCTTAGTTCAGGGTACATCTGGTGGGGTAGAATCGTTACCTCAGGAAGAGCTCAATAGAGTAAAGCAGTTGTATTTATGGAAAACTTAGGGAAAGGGTTCGGAGGGGGAAAAAACAGGAACAGACTGAGTAGTAATGGAGTGAAAACGATAAAATCTACTCCGGGATTAGCACCTAGAAACCTAGGAAAAAAGAGAGGCAGAAAAAAGCAGAATGAACTATTGATGGAGTGTGGAAAGCTCATGATAGATTCAGGTAAGATGAAAGATCTTACCAGCTACTCCTTTACAAATATTTAATCATGAAGTTTATTTCTTGGAATATTAGAGGTCTAGGTAGTAAAAGAAAACAGATATTGCTTAGTAATAGAATGAAACAGGCTGCTCCGGATATAATGTTTATCCAGGAAACGAAATGTTCCATTCAAAAGTTAAGACAAATTCATAGTAAATGGCTCAGTAGGTTTGAATATCTAGAAGTTAAAGCAAAGAATACAGTAGGAGGTATTCTCACTCTTTGGAACCCTCAAAGAATTGACATAATTGATGTCGAGGCTGCAAGGAATCATTTATCAGTAGTGATTTAGCCTGTAGGGGATAGGAGTACCTATCTAGTCACGAATGTGTATGGCCCTCAAAGGATAGAGGAGAAACTCAGGCTTACCGATTCCCTTGCAAATCTCAGGGAGAGACATGCCGGAATACCCTGGATCATGGGAGGGGATTTCAATATGATAAAATCACTTTCTAAAAAAAAATAGGTGGAACGATAGCATTAAGTAAAGACTCCTTAACTTTTCAAATCTTTACAGATAACATGAAACTAGTGGATGTTGAAACAAACAATGGCCTCTTCACTTGGAACAACAAGAGAGGAGGGGAGTCTCAAGTAGCATCCAAGTTGGATAGATTCATTATCTCTGACGATTTCATGCTTTTAGATAATGAAATAATAGCATTTTTTCTTCCTGATGGAGGCTCAAATCCCTGGCCAATACAAATGGAGATCCAGGGTATAGGTACCCCCCGGAATAGACCTTTTAGATTTGAGAACATTTGGCTTTCACACCTAGATTTCATCAGTAATATTGAGAAATGGTGGGTAAAAGATCTACAGATTTAGGGAACTAGAATGTTCTTGCTTCATAAAAGATTAAAGCACATAAAAATGAGGCTCAAAGATTGGAATAAGAAGAATTTTGACAATATTTTTGCAGAAAAGAAATCAGTCGAAAATAAAATGCAGGAACTCAACCAAGCTATGATCACAGAAGGTTTTGATAAAGACAAAAATGATCTAGTGGAGAAACATCATCTAGATTGGGAGAAATTGTGTAAACAAGAGGAAATATTTTGGAGACAAAAATCTAGAGTCCAATGGCTAAAAGAAGGAGAGTGTAATACTAAATTTTTTCACAAATCCACCATGGCGAATAAAGCACACAACAGAATTTCTTCAATGAAAAAGGAGGACGGACAGCTTCTACAATCCCATGAAGATATAGAGGCGGAGTTAGTTCAAAACTTCCGAGAAATAGCCCAGGAAAATAATCCAGAAAGAGAACATTACATTAGGGACTTACCAAGCATGTACCTAAGCTGGTGTCTAGAGAGGACAATGTCAATCTCAACAGACCAATGACTGAAGAGGAGGTTAGTGAAGTTCTCAATGACATGCAGGATGGCAAAGCACCTGGCCTAGATGGCTTTAATGTAGATTTCTTTAAATCTTGCTGGAATATTGTAAAAGAGGACATTTTGAATGTTGTGGAAGACTCCAAGATGAACAGAACCATCTTGAGAGCGCTCAATACCTCCTTCATCTCCCTGGTCCCTAAATGAGAAAATGCACAAACACTAGATAGGTATAGACCCATAGCACTATGCAATGTGGTATACAAGATAATATCCAAGGTAGTGGCCAACAGACTCAAACCTCTACTTCTCTGATTTCGGGGGAAAAATCAGGTTATGTTGAAGGGAGACAAATTCTGGATAACATTATTCAAGCTCATGAAGTGGTTCACTTATTAACCAGCACAAGGAGCGCTTGTATGTCTTGCAACTGGACATAGAAACCCCTTATGACAAAGTGAACTGGACCTATATCAGGAAAGTGCTAAAGGCGTTTGGTTTTGATCACAACTGGGTAAGATGGGTCATGGCCTTGGTAACCTCTTCCAGCTTTTCAATATTGGTTAATGGCTCTCCTTCTGAGATTTTTCTTCCTTCAAGAGGGTTGAGGTAGGGGGATCCACTTTCTCCCTTTCTCTTCATACTCATGATGGAAGGTCTTGGCCGGTCTATCAAGCATGCCAGAGCTATGGGCAAAATTCAAGGTCTTCCACTGAAGGAGAATGGTCAGGCTTTGACACATCAACAATTTGTAGATGATACCATGTTACAAGGAATCCCCATAGTCAAAGAGGCTCGGGCATACAAACAGATACTAAATGAATTTGCCATGGCTTTAGGTATGGAAGTTAACCTCTCCAAATCCAAAATATTTTTCTTTAATACCAATATTGCTATTCAGAGAAATATCTCCAGAATTCTAGGCTTTCAGAGAGATTCCATCCCTTCGAATTATTTAGGAGTTCCTCTAACTATGAAATCCTTGCACATGAGCATTTGGGAACCGTTGATCAACAAAATGTAGGCTAAAGTCCGAAAATGGACGAGCAGATCTTTAAATCTGGTAGGTAGACTCATGCTGACAAAGACGGTGCTCCAATCAATTCCAATTTTCATGCTATTAGCACTATCATCCCCTAAAGGAGTTTTGCGGCAATTCAGAAACATCCAAAGAGACTTTCTCTGGGGCAGGGAGGAGGCTAGAAAGAATTGGGCCTTGGTCTCTTGGGAAAAGATCTGTAAACCCAAGAATCATGGGGGCCTAGGCTTAGATGACCAGGAGATCCTAAGTAATGTTCTAGGGGCCAAACTCTGGTGGAGTTGGGTTAAAAATCCCCAAGGCGCAATGGGCAAGCATATGGAAAGAAAAATATGCTAGCTCTTGGCATCACACTGATCTCATAAGGATGTCTGGAAATATAAAGGGCTCTGCTATCTGGAATAAAGCCTGGGAGAACAGAGGTTTAGTACAAAGAAACATCTTTTGGGAAATAAAAGAAGGAGACCTGCCTCTTTTCTGGGAGGACAAATGGCAACAAGAGCCAACATTGTTAAAAGAGGATTTTTTGAACCTTAAGCATGAGACTGACACCCAGGGTTTCACAAGAGTGAAAGATTTTTGGGATTATACCCACAATACAGGAAAATGGAGGATATGGAAGAATATAGATTGCATGAATGATAGCATACTGAAAACAAAAGTAGAGGCTCTTGGAAAAATGTTGGAACAAAGGATGATCTTGGTTTCTAAAGGGCAGGACCAACTCAGATGGGGAAACAACAATGAAGGCATCTTCAATATTAAGGAAGAAAAAAATATTCTCCTTGAGCTCGATTCCCATGCTCTGAACAGAACCTTTGGAGACATCAAGGTTGGATGAAGATCAAACTCTTCATGTGGTTGGTTCATCACAGGAAAATCTTGACTTGGGACAAGATTAGAAAAAGGGGCATGTTAGGACCTTCCATATGCTAGCTCTGCAAAGCCCAAGAGGAAACTATGGAACATCTTCTCAACAGTTGTAATTTCACTTCCAGGCTATGGGAGGCTTTGGCCAACATTTTTCAACATTCTGATAGGGACAAAGAGAGTATTACTAACACCCTAAACAGATGGAGGAGAAACTTTTCGGATAATGAAGTTCTCAACCTAGCTTGGGCTCTCATGCCAAGTTTTATTATTTGGAATATATGGAAAGAAGGGAATAAGAGAATCTTTAAAAATTAAAAGAATCCTGCTCTTCACCTGTTTGATCAGACCTTAAAACAGATTAAGGAGACGGTTAGCTCAACAGTCAGGAATCTTGCCAAAAATCCTCCCTCAGGAGCAGACTTAAGAACTCTCGCGCTGTTAGGCGTGCAGGGGATCATCCCCCTAAGCCAAAACAAAACAACAAGCAAAAAGGAATCTGAAAAAGAGTACTGGCAACCTCCTCCAAGAGATTTTTTGAAATACAACATAGATGGAGCCTCAAAAGGTAACCTCGAAATAGCTGGCTTTGGGGAGGTTCTGTGGGATGAAGCAGGTAACATCCTCTCCCTCTTCCATTGTCATTTGGGAAGAGCCACCAATAAAATGGCGAAATTAATGGAAATGGAGCAATGCTTGGATTTTAAATCAAAAATTTTCATGTAGTTTGGTTAGGGAGGAGCATTATCCATTGCGCAGTTTCCCGGATCCAGATGGGATTTGGATGGTTATGATTAAATCGGTTGATTTAGTGTGTCTTGGTGGAGGCTTTGTTTGGTTCATCTTTAGCCCATCTTCACTTTCTGAACCTTTTGGGTTTATTTCCCAATGGCTTTGTCGGGTCTTTGTTTTAGGTTGGGGGCACTTGCCTCTGACGGTTAGCAACCTTGTTCTTGGTCCACATTGTCTAGTGGATAGTTGTAAATTATGTAAATTATTTTTGATTTAATGATTATAGAAGGAACGTCTCTTGCCTTAGCAAAAAAAAGAATATATCAACTACATGTTCATCTATTCTGCAGTACTCGATCTCGATCACTCCTTTTTGAACCAAATCTCGAACAAAATGATACCAAATATCAATATGCTTGGTTTTCTTATGAAAAAATGGATTCTTGGTCATTTGAATAACACTTTGATTATCACATATCAATTGAGTGGGTTGCTCTTGTTGCTCATGTAGATCCTCTAGAATTGTTCTCTACCAAGTTACTTCACATTCTATTGCTTTATACTTTACTTCTAATGTGGAGAGAGAAATTGTAGGTTGCTTATTAGTACTCCGAGAAATTTTTGTGAAACCCATGTTGAATGAATACCTTGAAGTTTATTTCCTGTCATCCATGCATCCAACCCATTTTGAGTTTGTATAATCAATCAACCTAAAATATTTTGTAGGTTTGTATACCAAACCATAACCAATTGTTCCACGCAGATATCTTAAAATCCTCTTAGCTGCTTTCCAATGCAATTCCTTTGGTTCTGCCATAAATCTTGATATCGTACTGACTACAAAGTAAATATCTGGTCGAGTTGTATTTAAGTAGATCAAAATTCCAACCAATTGAAGATACAAAGTAACATCAACTGAATTAGAGTCATCATGTTCATATAACTTTAACCCAACTTCCAAATGATTTTTCGCTAGCTTGCAACTCAACCTCGAACTTCTTGAGAATTTCCGAAGTATACTTTGCTTATGACTTGAAAATGACATCTTCCTTATGCAAAACTTCAATACCCAAAAATAATGCAACTCACCAAGATATGTCATCTCAAACTCAACAATCATATGTGACTTAAATCTTTGCAATAGCTCATCATTGTTTCCTGTGTAGATCAAATCATAAACATCTAAGGCAACTATTAGAATGTCTTGTTCTAACTGAAAGATATAAACATTAGGCTCAGATAAACTTTTAACTAATCCATGATCCTAAAAATACTTATAAATTCTTAAAGCACTTCCATACCATCTCACCATTTCAATACTTTAGCTTTTAAAATTCTTCAATATTTCATAAAAATCCAAATGTTATATATTTCACTAATAAATAAAAAGATTTATCTTATTGTAAATCTACATTACATCTGTCCACATGGGATAGCTCAAGTGGCAAGGGCCGTGGAAATGAAGTCTCACCGAACCGGAAGTCTTGGGTTCAAATCTTGGGCTAGCCCTCCCCCATAGAGGGGTACATAATGGACATGTAAATCGGAGAGTCCCGCCCCAGCTTACAAAAAAAAAAAATCTACATTACATCTATTCAACCATAATATAATTTCTTCTAAGTTTCGTATATCCATAAACTGAACAGATTAACAACAAATTTTATCTAGGGGAAACAATGAAAAAAGAAAATTTCACATGTCCAAACTATCAAACCTTACTCTTCCAAAGAAGCTGGGGGTGGAGAATCATGGATCTCTGGAAGTTTGGTTTGGCTCTGCTATGCAAATCTTTATGGAGAGGTGTTTTAGGGGACAATATATGGAGCAAGTCCATAAGAAGGAAGTATATGGGCAATAGAGATATTTCTTATTGGTATAGGAAAAGGACGATAGAATCAACCCATGGATTAGCCATCTTGAGGAGCTTCCATAAGATTGAACAGTTTTTTCTCCAAAACTTAGTGTGGAGCTTTCAAACAGGTAACAATATAAATTATTGGTCATGATCCTATTGCGGCGGAGAAGAAGATATTTCTTTTTCACAGCAATTATTATAGTTTCTCCATCGAAAAGGAATCTTTTACTGGGAGCAGGTAATGGAAGAATGGCAGGGTCCTCTACCCATCTGGAAAAATGCCACAATGTTGGGCCTAAATGGATTTTTAGCCCAACAGTGGAATCATATTATATGGTTAATGAGGAATAGGGGGGGGTGTAGATCTGAAGCTGAGGATGGTTTTATCTGGAAGGGGAAGAGAGGGAAGCTGAATGTTTACGTAAAAGATATTTACTTATCTCTTCTAAAAGCCCACACACCTCAACCTGAAAACTTTTTTCCCTTCTCTTTTTGGAAATTTGGGTGTCCCTATAAGATTATCATCTTCTCATGGCTTATTTTCCATAATAAAAACTAACTTGGGACAACTTGCAAAAGAGGAACTCGTACGGTCCTGCAATTTGCTTAATATGCAAAGCAGGAGAAGAAAACAATCTGCACATTTTCCTAAAATGGGTTCATACCCAGGAGCTTTGGAGGAATCTGGCCACTTATTTTGGATTCAATTATGTATCACATTCCTCTCTAAAAGAAGCATTAGATTGGTGGAGTAATCAGAAAGCGATTTGGAGACCTATTCCACTATTAGTCTTATGGTCAATCTGGAAATGGAGGAATAAGGCTTTATTTCAAAACTGCAAGGAAAGTTTTCAGTCTGTTTTTGAAATCATTATTTCCCAATACAACTCTCTTTCACCCACCATCTCTCAGCAGAAAAAAGAAAAGTCAAAGGTACAAATACCTTGCCAAATGGGATTACCTAGAGCTTATTTTGATGGGGCTGCACAAAATGGTATATGTGCTTGTGGAGTCTACATAATTACAAAGGAGGATCAGCAATTTACCATCTACTGGAATGGGGGAGAAGGAAAAAACAACAAAGCAGAAGCAATGGCTCTATCAGGACTTCTTATGTTCACTGTCTTCCTAAATATAGAGCCCCTACAGATCTATGGTGACTCCAAACTCATAATAGATCATGTAAATGCCAAGCATTCTATAAAAAATAACAATATGACTGGATGGATGAACAGAATCGATTCTCTCTGGAGAACAAGAAAGGATTATACTATAAACCATGTGGACAGGTCCCAAAATACTCAAGCAGATGAACTATCAAAGGAAGGGCTCCAAACTCAAATAGGCAAATGGAAAATGTATATAACAATGGGGAACGAAATGCACCAAATTCAGGATTTTTCACTTCCGGGTACATAATTCTCTCTAGTCACACATCAGGCCCTAGTATGTACCATGAACCTGTTTTTTTCTTAAGTATGCTTCTCAGATTTTTGGAAGTATCCCCATTTTTGGTTTTTCTCACCTATTTCCAGATTCTATTTTTGGTAAGGTTTTTGTATGATATAGATTGTATCCTACACTATTGCAGTTTGTCTTCTTATCGGGTTGAATGTATTAGCTTTCTATCTTTTTGTTTGTATTGGGACTCAATAGTTATAATACAATCATGCTTTTTTCGTACTCAAGAAGAACATAAATAAACAAATAAAAATAAAAATTATTAAAATAAAAACATCAAATTTGTTTTCACTACACCTAATTTATATCATCTATAAATTGAACTACAATAAATTTTTCTTGAGTTAATATTTTATGGCTGCTTCTATGGTTGTTTAGAAATTAAAAAAAACCTATTAACATTATCAAAGTAAAAACTCAAACTATAAATTATGATAAAGACAAATGAATTTGAAATATTGATTTAGTTAATACACATAAAGTTTACAATTTTTCGTAAATAAATATCAATAGCCCTTTTTTAAATCATTTTTCTTAATTAATTTATAATAATTAACTTTGCAAATAGCTTTTTAAAATTGAAAAAAAAAAAAAAAAAATTTAAAACAATTATTTACAATTAAAAAACTAGTTTATAATTTTATTTTCCTATATTGTTATAACCTAAAACAAAATTAAATACATTTAAAAAAATAGGAGGAAGAAACAAGAATACATTATTATATTCTAACCATGTAAAATTTGTGATTGCTTCTTATGAGTTTATTTCAGGTGAAACCCAACACTTAATTCGTTTGACACATCTCATGTATGTGTTTTTTTTAACAGGACACCAAATCCTCATTACCATGCTTAGGCTGATCAATAAATAATTAATAGCGACTTTAGATTGGTCCTTGCGTGGAGAATGTATTGTTGATGGTGAGGTTCTGCGATCGAAACCCGCTAGCACCTTTTACCTAAATAAAGGTTGTGGGAGCAAAGACTGTTGGTGCGCTTAATGCATTATTTACCTTACTTTAAGTGCTTTTGTTTTGAAATATGTTTCTTCATGATAAACTGCATATGCCAACGCTGCAGAAATGGTCCCACCCTGGGCTCCACAACCTACAACATTATTTTATCAGAGGATTTTCCAACCCTAATTCGAACATTGCTACTCTGAAGGCATGAAAGCCAAAATCGACAGTGCATTTGGTGAAATTCACCAAACTCTAGGCATAGGAAACAGAATTGGCGTGAAGGGCTCGAGAGAGCAGAGAGCAAAGTTGTTTGTTGGTATGAATGGCAAGACAAAACCCTCAGATTTGAGGAAATCCAAAATTCTGTTGAGAGCTCGCAGATCTTTGCACTCAGACAGAAAATTGCAGCGATATATTTGAGACCGTAAGCAATTTCGCACGCATATTTTCAAAACAATCGTTTAACGGGACACTTGCTCAAGTTCTCAAATCTAAATAGCGGCACACCGCTACATTTTAGCATATGCCATTATAAGGAAGATTTAAGGTATCATGGTCGGGATCGGGGGAATCGCACAAATTTCATCTCATCAAATTGGAGAAGATTTCCATTCCTAAGGATGCTGGTGGGTGGGGAATCCTGGATAATAAGATATTTGGCTTAGCTTTTATTATAAAATCCCTGTGGAGAGGTCTCTTTAATGAAGGCGTCTGGATAGATATCATCAATTCAAAATATCTTCGTCACAAAAATGTTGAGGAATGGATCAACTATGGTTCTTACATCTAGAACGACTTCACTAAGGTGAAAGATTTATTTTTGCACAGGATTATTTGGTCTTTTGGTAATGGAAATCGTATTATCATTGGCATGGATAATATTTTTTTCAGAAGAAAAAGCTTAATATAGTTATATTAAGGCAACATAAAGGTCAGATTGATTACAGAAAAATATGCCTCTACTGTGCAGATCACAAGATGCTCAGAGGGAGCAAAGAGAGACAAAAAAGTGAGTAGGATACATCATATGCAAATGGTCCCGGGAAAAACAGATATATGAAACAAAATGCCAACAAATATATGATAACAAGATGCCACAAAAAAGGAGCTATGCCCTGATACTGGTGATGTAATCGTAATGTGAGCATATGTAGGGCAGAATGGAATTGAGAGGGACATTGGAGTCGTCGAAGATCCTGTGATTGCGCCACCTCCATACAAACCAGACTGTGATAATGAGAAGAGGGTGGCGATTTTCCCATTGAGTAGACCACCAATGGAAGGCTCCCTGCACAGTATCGAAGACAACGTGAGAAAAATTGTATAAATGAGCAAGTTCATACCAAATATCCTATGTGGAGCTGCAATGAAAGAAAATATGAAAATTTGACTCTTCGTCTGACTCGCAGATGGAGCATCTGTTGGGTCCATGCCATGATCTCTTTCTCAAATTGTCCCACGTCAGGTTCTTATTGCTGAATAGAAGCCATGCAAAGAAAATCATCCTTGGCGGGCATCCAGTGTTCCATAGAGCCATGGGGAAGATAGGAGCAGAACCCGGGACCAGTGTAGCGATAAGCTTTGAATATATATCTTTGACACAGATAGGAGCAGAAGCGTTGGTCGGAGGGACCCCTGCGCATAATCCCACAAGCCTGTAATGACGTGGAGACCTGTACCCAGACAGAAGAGAGAGGGGCCGACAGACCAATCTGTTCAACAGATTTCCATATGGGGGAGAGGCCCGTCCAATCCAAAATGACTTTATCCCATGTGAAGATTCCCAAGCGATGCAAGGCGGAAATAACATCATCAGGAAGAAAGAAACTTTGTTTGCTCGCAATTGGGTCTATACCAATGAGCACATGTGATCCAGAGTGCAAACGCCATCTGAGTTTGGATAGGAAGTGTTTCTCAACAGATTTAAGGCTGAGCCAAATGGCAGAGCCTCTACGGACACCAATAGCGCCCCTACGATACCAGAATTCCAATCCCCTTCCCTTCAAATATTTTTGTTGAATTGTAATGCTCCATGGCCCAGTGCCAAAAATGCCCCTGCAGAGAGTTTTGCAAATAAGTGACCTGCCAAAAAATCTCAGGGCTTTCAGACCCATCCGCCCAACTTTTTTGGCAATGTGATCCTATGCATTTTGCTCAAATGAAACTTTGATTGTTTTTTGCTGCCACCCCAGATAAAATTTGCTGTGATTGAGATCAGCTTGTTGATGATACTGATCGAGAGTTGAAAGAGGTGTGCCCAGTACACCGCCATCTGAAGCAGAACAGCTTGGGAGAGCGTGACCCTACCCGCCAGAGAGAGATATCTGTATTCCCAAGTGGAGATTCGTTTATAAAATCTCTCAATCAGCCATACCCAGTCATGCTTGGAGTAACCGATAGGCTTTAGGTGGAATCCAAGATATTTGAGGCCCTGGGAAATAGAGGCCGATTCGATGCCGAAGAGTTGAGAGATCCAAGCCACCATATCCAGATCCACGTCGTTGTGATATAGCATGGATTTTGATTTGTTGATGAAGAGCCCGGTTGCATAATGAAAACGATCCAGAATGTCTTTGAAACAATCCCATGAAGACCGACAGAGCATAGCAAACAAGAGTACATCGTCTACAAAGAGATTGTGAGAGAAATATACTTGTCTGCAAATTTTAATCGCCTCAATTTTTTTCTCAGCCACCGCTTTGTTGATATGCAGACTTAGAGTATTCATGACAAGGATGAACAAAAGAGGTGACAGAGGACATCCCTGGCGCAATCCTCTTTGTGCTTGGAAGAAATGTGTTGGGAAGCCGTTAACGATTACAGCATAGTTGACATTCATAAAGCATGCTAGAATCCATCGAATGTTATGTGGCTGGAGACTAATCTTAGCAAGCAAACATTCCACAAATCCCCAATCAATGCAATCAAAAGCCTTATGAAGATCAATCTTCATGATGGCCGCAGCCTGGTGTCGAGCATAGAGAGAAAATAGGCATTCCTGAGTGTTAGCTACAGCGTCGAGGATGTTCATGCCATGTAGGAAAGCGTATTGGTCTTTAGATAAGGAGGAGGCCAAATATCCCTTGATCCGCTCGGCAATAATCTTAGTGATGATCTTAAAGGTAATGTTGCACAGGGAGATCGGACGGAAGTCCTTAAATGATTCAGGATCTGTATTCTTAGGAATGAGAGCAATCAGTGTCGAGGAGGTGTGAGGATGAATGGTGCCTGTAGATCTTGAAGCTTCCACCATGGAAAGGATATCCAGCTTGAATAAATCGAAGAAATGTATGAGAAATTCTATGGTCCAGCCATCCGGCCCTGGACACTTGTCCTTCTTGAAGGATTTCATATTTCGAAGAAGCTCCTCTTCTGAGACTGATTTGAATAACGCCTCGTTTGCATGTTCATCAAACATAAGGGGGGCCGGGTCAATACCCCATAAGAGATCCTGAAAAGCAACATTGGGTCTCCGCGTGAATTGTTGCTTGAAAAAAGAAACAACTTCCCGGGAGATGTCTTGTTGGGAAATGAAGATGTCGCCATTGTCGTTCTTGAACTTCCATATGGCATTCTTATTCCTTCTCGAATTGGCGAACTTGTGAAAAAATTCTGTGTTTTTGTCCCCCTCACGCAGCCATGTAGCCCTACATTTTAGCCGCCAGGTGGCTTCCTGTTTCTTGAGAATATCGAACCTTTTCCCCTCAAGTGTGCAGATGCGGCATTTCATGTCAAAGGTGAGGGGAGAAGAAGTGGCTACCTGCAGGATGGAATCAATCTCCTGTTGGATGTGGAGGAGATCCGCCTTGTCTTTTTTCTTATTCCCCACTTCCCAGGCTTTAACAATCTTTTTCAGCGCATGCAATTTCTCACAAAATGTGCAGGGGGGCAGATGCGGAGGTGTAGAGGAAACCTCTTTCCATGAGCTGATAATGAACTCGTTGAAAGCGGGGTCCAAAAGATATGTGCAATTGAATTTGAAGGGATAGCCCTTTTTAACACCACGGTCCAGCCATGAGAGAATGATGGGGCGATGATCGGAGACCAGGATATTCTCCACCGTGAAACTTGGCATGCCCAAAGTATCGATAACACTGACGTGGACCAAAAACCTGTCGATCCGCTTGGCAATGTAAGCCTGATAAGCCCTGCCATTTGTCCACGTCGGCTTCATCTCTCCAAGAGCAATGTCTATTATGTTATGATTAAGAAGATCAATCTTGATGGAATCTGCAAGAGAGTCGGGATGCCTACAATGACCCCAGCATTCGTTAGAATTTAGAGTGAGATTAAAGTCACCAGCAATAATCAGGTGTTCAATATCAAAAATTGCTGAGGAAAAAAAAATTGACCAGAAAGGGGTCCTATTTTTATAGGGCGCATATATATTTAGAATATTTAATGGGATGCTAATGCCTCTGACAGTGGTTGAAATGAAGATTCCAGCAAAACACTTGTAAGCTTTTGCTTTGACACGGGAGGGGTCCCAAAGAGTAGCTTGACCGCCAGAAAGCCCATCTGCGTCTGTGGCCACCATGTACCAGGATGGTAGTAGCTTCCTGAAATATGAGAGTGTAGCCTCACAATTGCGCATAGTTTCCTGTATGAGGATGATACTCGGACGAGAAGAGCGGAAAAAGTCCCTGAGCGTTAGAAATTTGGGGTCAACGCCGAGGCCCCGAATATTCAGAGAGACAATAAAAGTCATTTTGAGGGTTCGCCAGCCACATTTTCTCTAAGACGCTGTGAATCCGGAAGATCATAAATGGGAACATCGATGAGAGAGAGGTTCCTGACGCCGCTCTCTGTGACGGTGGTTCTGCCTCTGAAATGCCTGCTGCCACCACGAGACTTCTTCCTGACAGTGATATTCTTAGCCGAATCCGGGCTAATGAAAAGCAGACTAGGCACCGGAGGTTTGTGAATGGTGAGGGGTTCAAGTTCAAGGGATTTACGGGATAGAAAGATGTCTAGGTCGCTGTCAAATTGATTAATGGGGGAAGACGTGGGGGAGTTGACAGGGGTGACGGATGTACAAGGACCCTTTCCCTTGATTTGAGAAAGAAGTGCCTTGTTGGGGGAGGGGGTGGAGGAAGAGATAGGGATGGGAGATGTATCAAAAGAGAAGTCCTTGATAGATAACGAGATAGGGAATGGGATAGCAACGGTATCGACGGGTTTCGGGATAGGGGGGCAGGGGGAGCAGGGGGATCGAGGTGTGAAGGAGCGGGACGGGTGGAGGGTTCACCAAATGAGGGGAAAAGAGGAGGGTCTGAAGAAGCCGCCGAATGATGGAGGTTCGAAGGCTCAGGGGAGGAGGAGTTATCAGAGGAGGTGGATTTTCCAGCTCGGTGACGAGAGAGGCGGGGGCGGGAGAGCTTGAGGCGGGGGCAGCATTTTATCAAGTGACCAGTCTTGTGGCAGGCAGCACAGCGGAATAGGATTCCCCAATAATCCAAGCGCTATTTTATATGAAGGTTCCGCCAGTCAATTTCAAGGAATTCGGAATATCCTCCCCTGTAGGATTTCTCGATGAGAATCCAAGAGATTCTCTTATCCTTCTCGCCAAGGCACCAGGGGTCCACATAGACAAAATGCCCAATCGCATTCCCGATCTCTTCAAGAGTTTCCTTCGACTAGAATTCGAGGGGAAGGTTAGGCAATTTTACCCAAATGAGGTTGTTGGACGGAGTGTTGCACAAAGGATCAAACCCAAGATACCATCGGTATAGGGCGAGAAAGCTGCGTTTGAAAACCCAGGGACCCTTTAAAATAGCTTCGGCATCCCCAGCAGCAAGGAAATGAAAGCAATACGATCCTTTCATAAGATTAGAGATGACAGAGATATACCCAATGACCGGTTTCCAGTGGGATGCAAGCCACAATCGCATATCAGAATCGTTCATAATAGGGAAGTGCCATCGTCCAATGAGAGCAAGGTGGTGACGGCTATCAATACGTTCGGAGGAGTCTAGCTTAAGAGCCATAGGCGGGGCAGATGTCCGAACGGGCTTGTAAGATTTGTTGTAAAGCGGTCGCTGAGGATGAAAATGATCTCCGTCGACCCTATGGTTAGGGGGATTAGGATCGGGAAGCTGACAGGACGGCTTGATAGCCACATCATTCAAAGCACCCTGCCAGTCAGCATCAACAGAGGCGGTCTTCCAAGCCTGTTCAGCTTCCAATGTGGCATTTATAAGAGCCTCGGTAGCAGCCGAGTCAGAACCACCCTCATTGGCATGGATAATATACTAGGCATGGAGGATGCACTCTGGTTGTCACACTGACCTGTTTACAATTCAGAGGAATTTTTTCCTTAAATCAGGTCATTTCTGGCTGGAATGGTAGTTTCCCCATGTGGAAATTAAATCAGGTCATTTAAGCTTTATTTTTGCACAGGATTATTTGGTCTTTTGGTAATGGAAATCGTATTATCATTGGCATGGATAATATACTCGGCATGGAGGATGCACTCTCGCTGTCACACTGACCTGTTTACAATTCAGAGGAATTTTTTCCTTAAATCAGGTCATTTCTGGCTGGAATGGTAGTTTCCCCATGTGGAAATTAAATCAGGTCATTTCTGGCTTGAATGGTAGTTTCCCCATTTGGAAATCGACAGCCGTCATTGGCATGGATGGAAATAATGCGGGGATTGGGAGACCTACACTCAGAATCTCAGACCAGCGGGACTCTACAGATCACAGGATGGCAACCATATTGCATGCGCTGGGAAAAATGAAACAATATGGTACAGTGATCTTATATCCACAAATTATTTCCTAGATCATACTTGTTGGTTCCATAAAGTCTGGAAATTAGATGTTATTATAAATATCATTTTTTGGTTAGTTTGGCAGAACAAGACACTCGGGATTCAGTGCTCTCAGAAAATGCCTAATCAATAATCACTTCTCGGAGGTTCTTGTTGAGGCATAAGTTTCTTGCTATTGTATGGCTTGCAGGTTGTTGCACGTAGCCTAGAATTATAGTAGTCTATGTTGCACGTAGCCTAGGTTTATAGTGGCAGCCATTTAGATTTGATCCCGAGTCTGTTCAAGATAACTCTCACTAGTTACCGATTATCTTAGATATAAAAAAAATTAATCAATAATCACCTATTTCTGGATTGCAACATGGCTGATATGATTTGGGACTACATCTTTTTCTCACTGAAGATTGCTGGTAAGAAATTCATAAGTATTGGATAGTGTATTAATTGGTGGCTGGAATTCAGAGGGAAATTTCAGGAAACTCTTCTTTTTGTTCTGAGAAATTTGGAAAACTAGGAACAGGTTTATATTTGACTGTGTGCAATTCAACATACATAATATATCACCTAACTTTTTACTATGGCTAGGTAACAAGACTTTACATCTCCAAAAGATAAAGGATCTCTCTTGCAGACTCGTTCCCCATATTCCACGATTTTTGGCTGGGTACTTTGATGGTGTGACTCAAAAAGGATGTTGCCGTTGTGGTGTTTGGTTTCAGGTGAATCATCGGAGCCATTACAAAATCATTTGGTCAGAGGGTATTGGCACCGATATGAGGGCTGAGGTTTAGGAACTCTTATAGTTCTCTAGATATTTAGCTATTGACTAACTACATGTATATAGTGACTCCAATGTGGATGGAATGACTATTAATACAAATTTTTGTCCAACTCATATCTATGGATGTGATGGATTGCTCGCTTAGATACAACTCCTTAGACAGTCCACCTGCTCAGATACAACTCCTTAGACAGTCCACCTGCTCAGATACAACTCATTAGACAATCCTTCACCTCTTACGCCCTCCTGGATTTTGATCATATCATGTAATGTGGATCGGTTCCATTGCCATGACTCTCGTTATTTCCATTTTTGATCCCTCCTTGCTGAAACTGGTAGTATTCAGCTGACATCTTTGATTTGGTTTGAATGTTGTATAGGGATTTATGATACTTGCTGCATTTTTTCTTGTGTTTATGTTATGAATATGTAGGTCTCTTTTTATGCATATGTCTATTTTATGTCAGATATTGGATTTATTTGACAAGTGTATGATAGTATAGAGTATATAATTTTGGAAAATGCACTAATGATAATATAAACCAGGTTTTTTTTCTTCTGAAAAAATAGTCACACATTCAAAATAAAATCCCAAATTGAAATGCAGTTGCAAATCCAATAGAGACATAAATGTCGCATTCCAATTTTTTTAGTTTTTTTTTTTTTTTTTAAATATATTTTGCACTTCCCATATTTTTCTAGTGAAGGGGGTTTCAATTTATATATTTTAATTTATTATGAAATTTTATTTTGAAGACTTTATTTTAAATATAATCTATTTCCCAGTCTCCTACCAAAGAGTGCTTGAATGGTGGACTCAATAGTGATTTACATGTTTTAGTTTAGAATATTTTTCAAAAACACTGAAAGAAAACGATTGTCGATTGTAATTATAGGTTATATAGAAAATGGTTTGTTTTATTTTATTATTATTATTATTGTTTTATTACGTGAGATGGTTGGTAATGAGATCTCTACTTACAAGTACCAAATTTAATATAGAAGAGTTGTGTCCACTTTATTCTTAGATGAAAATTTTATTTCAGACATTAGTAATGTAAGTTATGTTACATATTTAGAAAATATATATTACTAAAAGGCTGCAGTTATATTTAATAGTAAACTAATTGTTTGTAAATCGTTTTCATAGTTTCTCAAACACAATTTGCAAGTTCTAATTACTAATTTACTATAGTAGAGAGAAATTAGAATAAATGGTGAGCTTAAATGGTTAAATAGAAGAAATGGTTCACTTATGGTCATGAAGCATTCCATGCGATGCAATGTAGTTGTCGAAAGCTTGGGTTTGCTATTGGGCATGATTTTCTCGATCTACTTTAAAGAGAGGTTTGTACAATAGTGGGGGCCAAAGCCCTTGAAGGAATAAGCACAGAAAGAGTCGAGGGCGTAGGTTTCAAGTTTTTTGCAATTAACGACAAGCGATGTCAAGGCACCTAAGGGATTTGAACTAGAGATCTACGATAACCAACCCCGACAATTTTCACAAACTCATGTGAGCTTGAAGGGCATAAAGGGAAATATGTAATCACTCGAATTATATATATATATATATATATTTTCAAAGGATAGAAAGTTGGATATAATTTATTTAATCAATGAAATAAAAATTATGTAGATCTTAAACAAGGTGAATAATCAGCTTTGCATATAGATCTTAACTAAAGTTGTATGTTAAGACTCATAGGTCTAGGTGTTGTAACCCGCTCTGATACCATATGTAACAACCCACAATTTAAATATATCGCTAATTAGATCAATTATGTGATTTATAATCAACACACAACTATTCAATTAATTAGCATAGAATTTCAAAAAATATGAGCAAAGACAATTTACCTGTAGTGCTGATATTCCTTACATGTGATTTTGAGTTGAATGCTATTTGAATCCTGCTAACCACAACAAAGTTTTGGGGACAACTCTCCACCCAATTGCAGGCTCAGCTACACATAATCTCTCTACAGTTGGCCACCCTCGAGCCCTCAATCGACGTTCTATTGCCAGGGAATTCTTTGTCTCACAACATTCTTCTCCCAAAGAATGACAATCTCATTCCCTTTTGGTCTGTTAAATAGAACCAATTCTTTCAAAATAGAACTAATTATTATTATATTCTCTTCATTATTTATCTTTTATTTAGTATTTAGTATTATTATATTTTCTTTATTGTTTACTATTTATTTATTATTATCATAATATCCCATAAGTGCATAATTCACTAGAGAACTTTGAGATCTAGTAACCATTCTTTCAAAATTTCTATCCAACATTTTGCTTTATGAATGACCCCTTTCAAGCCACTTAGGCTTCTTTCTTACTTCATTTATCTTTACTGACTTGGAATTTGATTTATCATCAATATTCACTACATCTTTCCTAAATTCAAATTGTACCCTTTCTAGCTGATAAATCCCTTCTCATCCACCAACATCTCTACTTATTATCACATTTTTTGCTTGAAGATCAAACAACCTATATGATTCAAAAATGGATCCTGAATAAACCTTTAAGTCTAAAAAACTTCACATAAGAGGTAAAAGATGCCAAATGGCACAAATCCTTTGTAAATCAGAGGAAAATGAAAGTCGCAAGTTGCTCTCAAAAATAGTCTCATTGTAGAGATCCCTCCATTTTGAATCCAACGCAACTTAAATGGGTGAAAATGGACTTCAGATGGGAAAGTTTATCATAACATGAAGCTGCCCTTTTTCAAAGGAAAAAGAGGCAAAAATCCTTTAAAAATGGGCAAAAGACCCTTATAAGGGAAAATCACATCGCATAAGGTCCAAGCTTAAAGTCAGGCGAAAGGCACCCCCAATCAACGACCTCCAATGATCGGATTAGCGGGTCGAATCAGACGCAGGTAGTGGATACAAGGAAAGGTCTCGGGTCGATGCGACTTGTGACTGCGATCGTCGATATTAGCAGATCGTTGTCAGCAATCCCAAAAGGAAAGGCCCCGGGCCGATGTGACTTGCGACTGCGATCGCCGATATTGGTGGATCGCTATCAGCTATCCCAAAAGGGAAGGACCCTGAGCCATGCGACTTGCGATTGCAATCGGCATTGGACCTGAAGGGGTTCCAAAATATAAATAAATATAATCTCAAGTCTAGTAAGCAGGATTTTCAACGTTTTTTATGTATTTTCAATACAAACGGAAATCGAAACATAAGCGAGACTTGCAGTGTTTTAATGCAATTCTAAAAATACAAAGGGGCAGGCCTTAACGACATGCGATATGTGATATGCGCGGACCCGAAATATTATATATGCGGATCTGTTAAATTTGGACAACTAGGTCCAAACTCCATGTTCTGATGCTCAGATTAAGAGGCTAATATTTTTGTTGGATTCCTCTTTCTGAGAGGTGTTAAATCCATATAAAAATAGTCTTAATCCGATGAGCAGAACTTATATTTTGAATTTATTATTCTTAATAAATTATATGTGCAAGGTCAGCCAGTTTTGTCATGTAGGCTCACATGCCCAACAGATGTGTCACACACCCCCATTGATGGATATATATACAAGAAAAGTTGGAGAGAATTTCACCACAACACAACTCACATCTTCCTCTCTCATCCTAAGGAGTACGAGCTACCTGGAGGACGAATTTCAGCCACACGTGGGAAGGACAAAGAGGACAGACCGTACGGCTGAGCTGGAGTATGATTTTCTGCTGCTAGGGTTTCGCAGAAAGTTTGACCAGCGTTGACTTTGGTCAACGCTTGGTCCAATCAAGCTGAAAACTTGTGGAAGGTTCGATTTTTGAAAGCCGTACTACCTGGCACAAAAATCGAGGTCAAAGGGTTGACCGTTTTGCTGCTGCGTTGACTTTTAGCTTGCTGCCCCTGCGTTGACTTTTCAGGACAGCGTTGACTTTTGTAGAATTGACTTGGGTTGACTCATCTACTGGTTGGAGGGTTGTTGTGACACATTCTGGGCTGGCTGACCAAAGGAGACTTTGCTGGTTGAAGCATCCTGTTGACCGCCGAAACGAACACACACATTTTTCCTGTTTCTGATTTGTCTTCTGTAAGATCTGCTTATATGTTCTATCTGCATTTTGCTTAACTACTTGTATGATTGATGTAAAAAGTGAAATTGCTCTTAGCATAGAACATCTACAAAACTTTACATGGTATCAGAGCTGAGGTGAAGACAAACTCTATCTATAGCAATCATCATCGAAGGAAATGGGTTCCAAGGAGAATGACAAGC